>JAQQPU010005444.1:15660-28465 GCA_029168905.1 Artemia sp. Kazakhstan ARC1039
CAGATAATGATAGTACTACAATGATATTACACATTGTATAAATTTGTTGTATTCAGACAATATTTTTCACTACTATAATAGGAAATACGCCTAGAGGACAACCCAAAAAAATATACCAAGTTAATGGCATTTTAAGCTGCCTTCAGATGAATAAAGGTAAAATTTTGAATAAAAAAATTTAGATTTCAGGGGGGGAGGCAACAGGATTTAGGCAATGCCTAGGTGGGGCATAGTCTATAGTTGGTACAGAACCAATGGCTTAGTGTATCATCAATTTGTTGACATTGAATTCTGCTTGTTTGAAGTTTGAATTATTATACGATTTGATTTCTAATCGTCTGTGATTTAGTTTAGATTTTCACGTTTATTTTTAAAAAATTCCGTATTTTTTTAGTTTTTCAAATTAATATAAGGTATAACTACCGGTCACACAAGCTTGTAAGGTGGCAAGTATTTAAGAGCTTCTAATCAATGCGAGCCGAGATTTTTCAGAGGCTAGAATGAACTTTTTTTGGATGGGTGGCAGATCTTAAATAAACTTGTTCAACCTAGTTTTACTGGAAAAAGAAGTACTTCAAAGAAGATTCCTATTATCTTTACTCATAACAAATAATCTCAAAAAATTCTTCAATAGTTGAATCGCGAGCAGGGACCCATGGATCACAGTTCCAAGGGAGGTAGAACACCTACAAGTACGGAAAGATAGTTTGAGGTCATAGAAAAGAATAATAATTATTCATTTATTAATTATTTTCTTTTTGTAATAATTGTAGGAAAGAGCTATAATAATTCGCTATCTTATTATTTCTTGAAACAAATAGGTCAAAAAATGTAGCCAAAATATTTACCTAACACGGTTCTTCGTTAAAAATTCATATCTTTATATAAAACAAATAGAAATGACAATATTGATAAGGGACTATTTATTTTTCAACCGAAGTCCAAAACTATATTGTTAGGAGAAAGGAGAAACTCATTCTCAAATTGAAATAAAGTGGTAGACAAGAGGATACAGATGAATTACACAGGTCATCTTAATATTTAATTACAATCTAAATGACCAGAAACCGGGAAACGTAGGATTTGTATTATTGACCCTATTTTGTTTATACTCCACGGTTAGGTCTATTCATACCTGAGATGTGGAGTTTCCAAAGTTATGAAGTTCTTAGGACAGTACCGTATTTTCGTCGATGTTGCGACGTTGAATCACAAAAACAAATAATCAAAAAAAATTATTCAGCAAACTAAACCTCCAACAAAAAGGTACACCTTCATAAGATGTTGATTTACATACTTATTTAGTTCTTTTTTGATGATTTTTCCTCACTTATCTTTTATTTTAATTTTACGCCAGTTACTACCTTAAACCACATGACTGCATGTAGAGGTATATTTCATAAAACATATTTAATTCGTTATTTTTAAAATAAATGATTATCACGTAGTGACCCTAAACATTCAGATTTCATTTTCACTGGCACTGGTACTTTAATTATGGATATTTTTATAAGCATTCATCACGATTTTGTGATATGATAATATTTGCCATTTGGTTGCCTAATTATAAAAATCGCTTCTTAAAGTAAATCGCTCTTGGAACGGGTTGTATTAGAAGAATTAAAAAGTAAACTTGCTGTATTTAAGCTTGTTTTATCCTAAGAGTCGTATAGAATATACTTCATACAGGTAGATGGGAGAGTAGCTCTGTCATTCTAGACTGGATAAATCAAACTAGCATCATGGCTTAGGAACAAACCTGTTTTTTTTTGTTGTTTTTTTTTAGTTCTATCAAGAATACTCAAAATCAAAAGTTGCTTCTTGCTAATATCCTAAAATTAAAAGTTTTCCAAAGACAACATTTTGATGAAAGGAAAGTTGCAATATTAAAATCTAAATCGAGTAGAAATACATTTATATAGCAAGCTAAACTTAAAACGAAAATATTCTGTAAATTGAAAAACAAAAACCTAAAGTGAATAGAAATTAAAACAAAAAGTAAGTCAAACTCCAAATGACCAGAATTTACAAAAATAACTGGGGTTGGCTGCCCCTCCGAACCTAATAAAGCCAGATTTTTATTTGGACTTTACTGAAAACAACTGCATTTTGAATAGCATATTTCAATTTGTCATGACGTTGTCAAGAACATTTGTCTTCGGAGAAAATTTTAGGATTTTATATTGTTCTTTCGTTCATACTTGTGCTTATGATATTGCTCCACTGTTTGGCTGGGGTCATTCTCAGTTCGCCTGTACATTTTTACAAATTCTGCTTTACATACTATTTACGGATTTGATAGGAGTGCTTCATTGAGTTATCTTTGCCCATTAGTCTATATTTTATCATTTTCAGGATTTTAGTTTTATAAACTACAGCTAATGCATGATATTTATCATGCATTAGCTGCCCCTTTCTGAACCCTTGCCCTCTATGCTAAAACCTTAAAATTCTTTAAAAATATTACTCATTCAAATTCGACAACCCTTTTGTTTGAGCAGTCTTTCTGGAAAAATTGTGAGAAAAGGCAAACTTTAGCGAATAATTTCTGATCGATTTAAGTTATAATGTTGCTCCTTACTTTCCGCTGAAAGACTTGCTTTTCTTATTTAATTAAGTAAAAAGTAAAACTTCTTCTACAAAATGAGCTTTTCAAAGCAAAATAAAGAGCTCATTAAGCCCAATAAAGAAATAAAGTCAAACAATATTGCAAAAGAANTCATTAAGCCCAATAAAGAAATAAAGTCAAACAATATTGCAAAAGAAAAACTACCACAAATAACAATCAACAAATAAATGAAACTCAAAACAAACAGATTTACAATAAATATCCGAGTCAAAATCTAAACAAGCAGAAATTATAATGAGTAGGTCTTACACCTCTCATGCCTCGTGAAGACCAGAACATAATTTGCACTTCACTGAAAACAAGTTACGTTTTAAGTGTCACTTTAAATGTCACTTAAAATGAAAAAGTCACTTTTCAACTGAAATAAATAAAAACTTATTGAGACTTTAAGGAATGAATATCAGTATATGTATCTTAAACTGTCAATCCACATTCATTTGTTGTTTGTTTTTTTTCAGTAATGGTTGTTAATGGAGCTCTTTACTTTTCTTTGAAAAACTCATTTTGTGGAAAAAGTATTTTAAATTAATTTCTTTTCGTTTTTTATTAACATGGTCTTTTTCATGGAAAAGAAAAATAAAATTTTATTTTTGTAGTGTATGTTTATTTTTCAACATACACTCATTTGAAGATCTGGACACAAATTTAATTTTCAATTTAGTTTTTTCCTCCTCAAGTTGACCTGAAAAATAAAACTTAATAGCTTCCCAAAAAACTTTATATATGCTCATTGACAGCCTGCACACACTTACGCTCTTTAGATTTATTTAAATTGTAATAGAAGAAGTAGTAGTAGAAGCCATAAAAGTTTCAACTTAAAACCCTCAGTCGGTCTTGAGATGTTTCTTGGAAGTCTTATTGGCAACCGACATACATAAACATATAGTGCATTTCCATTTACTTTTGAAGAAAGATTTAGTTTCCAAGCATAATGGGCAAATCTTATAACTTTGGGGGTTGGTATACCCAATATCCCTGCAGAAACATATACTGGACCGTTCAACTATGCTGAACAAATTGGTGATCTCAAAACTTTGACGGCATGTGTTAGGAAAATGACTGGGCTTGGGAGGATTCCTTATCCTCCAATCACTTTTTACTCCTAAAAAGACCACTAGAACTTTCAATTTCCACTTCCTATGATACAGCTTATATGCCTCTTTGAAAACCTGCATGCATATGGTATTTTCGTTTGCAGAAACTCACCCTAAATGTACCCTAACATTGTAATCGTAACATTATTAGCGTCATTAGCGCCAAAAATCGCAGAAATAGCATTAATAGTATGCGCATAGTATCTTCATATTAGTTCACAATCCGCCACAACTTAACCTGAAAGGTCCTACTTAATAAATTAAGCCCTTCTCGAGATATTGCTGTGTCACCAAAATTTTTGCCAACAAAATACACTCTTGACTTTGAAAAATACCATCAGCAGAAAGATTGGGCGGTTGAAGTCTGATCACCCCAACAAAATCTGTGGAGACCTCTCAATTACTCTTCCTACCATATTTTCAGTAAATTTTTCTAGTAGTAAACTAAGGAATGAATCTTTGAGTTCTGTTCAGCCATTTTTGATCTAATAAACTCTGTTCCTTGAATTAATACTGTTGACGACACCTTGTGAACTGTTTCCTTGTTGTTACTACCCGTGAAGGCCTTAAAAGATACTTTTTTTCACAGCAGTAAAATTATTCTTATGAACAATTCCTTCCGAATTGTTATTCCACTTTTATATGCCAAATTTTTAACACTACAGCGAAAGGTACTGTACCTGTCTTCAGTGACTTCTTTCAACAACACTTGAAATTTGTTTTCATCCATCCAAGTCCTTAAAACCTTCTGCGCAAATTAGAAAAGTATGGAAAATCAACCCATCCCAAGCTTAAATTTGAAATCCATAGGCCCCCCCCCAAAAAAAAAACTTCTTGAAAGTTTCAACTTAATTTGAAAAACAGTTCCAAAACATATTTACGGTCTCACTCGCAATGGTGCTTTCGTGAAGGTTAGGGCCAACACTTCGGTCTGTCAAGAGCAGTGGCGGATCCAGGGGAGGGGTGAGGGGGGCGCGCGCCCCCTAACACAGTCTAAAGTAATTTAATTTACTTAATCAACGGAAGTTTACGTTAATTAAACTTGATCCTACCGCAAGTTTATCAGATCAACCTATTTTGCCCCCCCCCTAATAAAATCATGGATCCGTCAATGGTCAAGACCTCAAGGATTCAAAGAGTTTGGTGCTTTCGAAATATTTTTGCAATTCGGTCCATATATGTACTGCTGCTATTACAGTCGAGAGACCAAAGAATGTCGAGGAATTTGTGAGGATGGTTGTGAATTGTGTTTCTTCAAGCTAAAAAGGAACTACAATTTTTTGAAGGTTTAGGAGTAATATAAGACAACCATGAACAGACTCTTAAACTCAAAGACACGAGATGGCTTGTGGCTCACCAGTGCATTGTGAGACTTCTTGATGTCTTGAGCACTCTTGATCAGTTTTTTTAGCTAGTTTCAGCAGATTTTCAGTGCGTTACAGTAGACAAAAACTTGCTAGAACTGAAGAGCCATCTCACAAAACTGTATGTGCTTTTTCTTAAGTATGCTTTAAGTATTTAGTCGTTCTGTTTGCATCTTTCATTTCTTTTCCTTATTCTCTGCTTTTCTTCCGTCCGCAAGTAAGAAATAACGTATTATTATCAGATTGTATTCTATTCAGATCCAACATTAAGATAAAACATAATTCGATGTGTCTTTCGTCAAACTTGTTCGTGAAACCTGGGAAAATGAACTTGGGTGTAGCATCAATCTGTCCAAAACAGAATATTCCTTTCCGCCCTGTCTGGCAACTATAAACAAAAGTGCCTTACGGTCATTGTGGTAATAAGAAAAATAATGTTTCCATATTGGCTTCCTCCCACCAAACTGGCTTATGTTGATGGTAACGGGTGAGAAAATCTTGCATTTACCCGCTGGCTTAAAATTTGGTTTATTTTATTTTAATCTAGCTTAGTTTTTGGTGAGAACTAATTTTCGGGAGAAGCTATTTTCTTCAACAATCCATACCTTGTCTGAATCCAATACTTTTTAATTCATAAAATCAAGCTGTAATCTACATATGCACGAAAGCTGGGATTAAAGGTGTTTAGTTCGTCATTTCTTCTAATAGGTCTGGGGTTATATTCTTGAACATGGTGTTTGGCACTGTAAAGTCACATATCAAATTTTAAATATATATGAGACGTGGTTTTACTAAAGAACGTTGATATAGGTAAGAATGAAGTCGTCTGGTTACTTGTATACAAAACGTTTTCTGAACAATAAGTTATTCATGTCATGCATAGTCTATATAATTTTGGTTATATATAGTGAGGTCCTTCTTGAAACTAGTGCCTTTTGTCATTGAGTTTCTTCTTGAACTGAGAATTCTATCTCCAACAATATATTTATCTCAGACCAGAACCAAATTTCCTGGGCTACCTTGGGATTTCAATAAGTGAGTTTGGCGATATTGAGAACCAGTGGAGAGGCATTCTTGAGGCGGACTGGAATGAATATTACAGTGAAAAGCTTCCAAAGCACTCTCCTGGGTTCTTGGTCTACGTGCTTCGGTTTCATGACCCTATTGAGAAGCCAGTTTTTGAATATTTGAAAAGTTGACGTTGTCGTTGCTTGGTTTGACGATTAGCAATGCAGTTGTTTAAAGAGCATTTCCTTTGATGAGTTGCATCAAGTCAAAGCTTCACAATAGAATGTTTTTATCAATGATAAATGTAATTTGATTTTTCAACTATGGATGTCGCTAATTAAGCAATGCTGTTTATCATTATTAGCATCGGCGAAAATAATTTTGTTCAACAGTAACATAAGTTTGAAAATACAACTTAAAATGTTTCTGACATTTGACAAAATAACTCCAAATCTGGTTCACAGATGATAGGGAAAAATACGAAATAAGTGTAATGTTAGAGGCATTTAGTCTATACTAAAAACAAACATAAGCCGGAAACCGATCATATCGTTGGCTTGTTGTCATATAAAGTTACATTTGCTCAGTCCGTGAAATGTAGTGTGCATATGTAATAGCTACTCACTTCAAACTAAGTCGTTTCAAATATGTTAATCGCCATTTTAGAACAAAATTACATTCAGAAACTGTTCCATCCATGGGAGTAGGGAAGGGGGGGGGGGCAGCTGCCCCCCCCTAGAACTTCAAATTTACGATAGATATTAGCAAGAACTTTTCGTATGCTGGAATTTTTGTTGGATGTTACCTGGTAGATGGTTAAAAAAGCTGGAAATAAACAGAAATTTCCAAATATCGTTTGCGATATCAAAATTTACGTTTCGATCTTCAATATTGATTTTCGGTCCGATATATAGATAGGGGACTGGCCCACGATCGGCTGATTTTGACTTGTTTAATTCTCCATGAATTGATTCAAGCGATAAGAAGTTGCTGAGCATGTCAAAGCAAAAGTAACTCATTAAATACCATCCTTGAAAAAGACAATTAGAAATACTCCGCCATTTTTCCACCTGGATGCCTCTCTATCCAAGTGGTCAAGAGTGCCAAACCTGGGCCATCCCGGCACTGGTTCAGTCGTCTCTGCCTTACATTTGGCCACCGGACAAAAGAAAAAGAAAAGTGACCAGGGGAACATTAAAGCTTTTTTTTCGGCTATAAAATTAAGAAAGAATATGGTCAGCATAAAAAACTACAAAATGAATTTCATTAAGGTTTAAAAAAAAAACTAAAGAGCATTAATTTCAAATTATACATTAACTTATCAACACCAAAAGTAAGCCGCCCCGCTAATCATGGTGTTCTACCTTTCAGTGGTGGCAGTTTTATTTCAACTTCTGTCTTTAAGACACTATTCATCTCGTCAGTTAGCGAAAAGTCTCTTGCTCCAGTCTTCTTCCAAAAGAGGACCTTATGTTCTTCAGTTGCTACTTTTGATAATGATAACACTGTGAACAAAATTCTCTTTCTTGCTCTTCAGCTCAATCAGAATGTAATCACCAACCTTGACTTTCTCAGTGTCAAATTAGAAGCTGCTGGTAGGGGGCTTGTCTTCAATGTCTATGCTGGGGTCTGAAGAGTTGTTGTATACAGGATCATCTACGTCAGAATCGTCACTCTAACTGTAACTCTTGTTGCCAGAGACACGCCTTTTGCTTTTTAGTCTTTTCGCTTGTCTGACATTCTTCCGTTCCAGGAGTAGGGCTTTTTGGCAGATACAGCTTTTATCCTAGCAGTAATGCATTCTTTCATAGGGGTGTCAGTGAGCACTTCTGAGTTTTTTAATTTTTTTCGTGTTGATTTTTTGGGTTTGAGCTGATTGATAAAATGCTGCAAGTAAAGCAAAGAATGAGAGGCAGTCATCCAGCCAGAAGTATTTTCTGAGCTTATCATGATGGTTCCTGGTAAAGCTCCCCTGAGTAAAATTTCCGGACACTGTTTTTGTGGGGAAATAAGTAGAGGAGGGACTGTGTTCCCAACACATTAACACTAGCACAAATCGTGGTCAACTGACCTCTTTCTGCTGACGTGACCTTCCCTACTTACTTCTGGCCTAGTTGTACAATGATTTTACCAGGCTTGTGGATTTTTTCAGACCTTATTCGTCAAAACTTCCAATGTCTTGTGGTCTGAAAATGTGTTTATATAGGCCTCAATCCAGGTTGTTACAGAAAGCTCCTACACTGTGACAGTTGAAAGCAGTTATCGGTCATAGGCTTGTACTTATTGGTGTTCTTACTGATAGAGTTTTAAGTCAATCCATAAAACCACGGTACCAATCTTTACCTGTAATTCCTCCACTGTTTCCACTACCTTTGCAGTTCCGTTATCCGGTACTTTTATGCTCTTAATAATAGCATAAGTGTATGCAATTTAAACGCTTCTAGGGGAATACCGTCGAAAGCATATAAGCTATCGTTTTCAAGTAAGTATTTAGTCTTTTTGCTTGTTCCTCTGTATATATTGGTCATGGGTTGTAACAGGGTGGAAGGAAATTCAGGTCCAGACTTTTTAGAGGGATATTCGGCTTCTCAACTTTCTTTATGTAGTCTTGCAGCGTTCCTCTAGGGACACCCATGGTACTTCCAGAGAATCCAACTGATTTCTCGTAGAATAAGACAGAAAAAAACTGCTATTTTATTTTCTTCTGGATCACAGCCACCTTTCTTTCTTTTCTCTTCTGTTTTACTTTTAATCATTTTATCTTGAATGAAATTTAACAGAAAAAAAAGAACTTCAGTTCACCTACTGTTCTGACAGGATTAAACAACGCCAGAAATAACACAGTTTTGGGTATTAAGATTGCCTTCAACCTTTAAATAGGCTGTTTACACAGCTTTTACAAGCATAGCCCACTTTTGGACACCTTGGTACGGCATGCCGAATTTACCCTGGGTATTGTGGCCGAACATGGGAGTTCACTATCTCACAGGATGAAAAAATACTAACAGCAAACTGGTGAAGATGGCACGTCTCGGAAGCTGCAAAAAAACAGGCAAATAATAGGAGAATACAATGTGAGTTTACAACGCGAGTTTTCTAGTATTCGTAATTAGGCGTGGGCTTGCAGACAAAATTGAACAAAATTCCAGAGTTAATCACCATAAAACCTGATCCAATCTGAAATTTTTGGTAAAAGTATGAATTAAGGTCAGACTTTTTAAAAAAATACACTGCAATCTGTCATAGCGTTTATAATCAACCAGAAGCCCAATAGGTTTTGTATTGAAACTGTTTGCTTTGGCTAGACGTGGGCCGGTCTCCCCTATACCAATTTTAATATTTAATTTTGCCCAACTGTAAACTTTTTGAGTTGAATTCTTAGAAGAAGCTGTTATCTAACCATAATGTGATTTGTGTCAAATACTTTTGTGGTGTTTATGTTTTCTGGAAATTGGAAGTAGGATAGTGGGTCTCTTATGTTATACTGTTGCAGGAAAAGTAGAACATGGAAAATGTTAAAGGCCGAGTTTTAGTGAAATATAGAATGACCAGTTTCTAAAGACCTATATTCAAAGGACCTCGGGAAATATTAGTAAGATCCCTCCCCCCTCCATCACAGAAGCGGCTGCCTCCCCCCCCCTCCCTACACAAGATGCTGCCTACGCCCATGGTTCCATCCAAATAAAATATAAGGGTAACCCATAGTTCACACGGATACTATTTTTTTCAGATAACACTGGTAATGAATGTAGGAAAATAGAAGGAATATTTAAACAGAAATGTTTCATTGTATCTGTTAAAGTGTGAAAATTAGTATGAGAACTAAATAAAAAAAAGTCGCTCTTTACGCTAAAGTTTTAAAGTTCTTTAAAAATGCAGCCTCATTCAACAGCTTCATTTAACGACCTTTGTCATTGACCCGACTTTCTCAAATAATTGTTACTCAAAGTCAAATTTTAGCGTAAAGACCGGGAGTTAAGGATGGGCCAGCCTCTTTTATAGACGTAGTGATTTTTTTTTCATTTTAAGTCTTCATCTTGCTTTCTTCCTGCATTTTTCAAAACTTGCATTTTGATTTAATTTCTGACCATTTTTGAAACTGTATTAGGGGATACCCATCCCTTACCCCATGTAAAATTTGCCGTAGAAAATTATCCCTGAAAGCTTTCCTCCCCTCTAAAATATCTCCCCTTGGAATTCTATCCAGCAGAAAATTCGTCCCAAAATTTTTTTATATATTTCCAATAACAAATACTATACATGGACAATGCGTGAATTGTGTAACTTACAAACTTTTCATTCCAAAGGGCAGGATGGAGACTAGTTGCCCTTCAATCTTTTTGGCACTTAAAATGGGCACTAGAACTTTTAATCTTGGTTCAAATCAGCCCTTTTCTGATCGTCTAAGACCATTGGTGAGATACGATAACCCCTGGGAAATAGAATAATAAACGAACACGCATCCGTGATCTTTCTTCTAGGCAAAAACATAAAATTCCACATTTTTGTAGATAGAGGCTTGAAACCTCTTCAATAGGCTTCTTTGATATACTGAATATACTGGTGTGATTTTCATCAAGATTATTTCACTTTTGGGGTTGTTTTCCTCCCCCTTTTTTAAAATCGGAAAAATTTCCTCAGGCTCGTAGCTTGTGATGGGTTCCATTAAACTTATGGTCCGTTCAGATGCATGAGAAAACCAAAGAGAAAAACCGGTTCGGTACGAGAGGAAGATTAATTTTTTGTTAACATGTTTACTTTTTCTCTTCTTCGCTGGATTCAGGATCCTTTGTCCGAGAGAACGAGGGTTCGAATCCTGGTGTATCCAATTATTTGGCTTGGGACGGGGATCCGTGGCGTGACTCTGTAAGCTCAGCCAGAGTCGACCCAGCTTAAATGGGTACCTGGAGGTATCTTGGGAAGGTAAGCAGGAAGGGTGTACGAAAGCACAGGATGGTTGGCCCCCAACCCCCATTGCACTTCCTGGCTGAGGGCATGGGCACCCATAAGGGGGGAGGGGCAGCCCCCTTGGCTGAATGACGCTGCCTCATAAAAACAGGCTTTATCAGTAAAGCCCTAATAGGCTTTACTGAAAAAAAAAATGACCGTGGATTATCAGTTTAATATACCTTTACTGATTTTTGTTCCTTAAAGTCTTAAATTTTTTGTATTTATTTAAGTAAAAAAAGGGAAAAAATTTAAATACATTTTCTTTTCAGGAAAGTACAAATTACATTCTGTTCTTGAGAAGGCATGGGGGTTACCAGCCCTACTAATGTTAATTTTTGCTCGTTTCAAGTTTGATTCTGCTATTTATTCTAATTTCTGTTCGTGTCGAGTTTCATTTATTTATTGATAGTGATGTGTGGTAGTTTTACGCTTGGACGATTACTTGAATTCATTTCTTCCCATTTTTGGCTTAATGGAGCTCTTAACTTTTCTTTGCAAAAACTTGTTTTGTGGAAAATGGGTTTTTAATTAATTTTTTTTTTAATGACATAGTCATTTTCGTAAAAACGAATATTTTATATCTTTTGGGTTTTTCTCTGCAAAAATTCATAGTTTGGCTTACTATTTGTATGTTGGGAGAAACTTCGGGCCAATTGCATAATTATGGGGGGTTGACATAACCAATATCCCTACAGACATAGTTGCTGCACCGTTCTACTATGCTGAACAAAATAGTTGTCTCAAAATTTTGACTAGATGTGTTTGGAAAATAAATCGGCTTGAGAGACGGGCTGATTTCCCTCCAATGTCTTTTTACTGTTAGAAAGGACACTAGAACTTTTAATTTTGAATCGAAGTAGCTTCTGTAAATGTTTCAATGATATTTCTAGCTATGATAGAGTGGTGCTTATATGTCTTTTTGAGAACCTGCATGCATATAGTTTTTTGTTTAATTGGAACTCCCCCTGAATGCTTCCTAAAAGTTTCACCTTAATACTCTTAGCATCATTAGTTACAGTAACTGTAGTGGTAGTATAAAAAGTATACACATAGTGCCTTCTGACTAGTTCAAAATCTCCCACAACTTTTTCCTAAAGGTTTAACTTAGTATATAAGTTGTTCTTGAGATATTTCTCTATCACCTTTTTGAAAGTCAACATGCTCATAGTTTGTTTTGATTTAGTTTAACGTACACCTAAATATTTCTTATGTTTGATTACTGAAGACATTGTGTATTCTCTTTGGACTAATAGTTACAAAATACTATCTCACAATTTCGATCGATATGTTTGGGAAAAGAGGATATCAGGGAAGGGGGAGGCTATTTTCTCTCCATCAGTCTTGACTCTTAAAATGGAACTAGAACAAAACATTTCCAATCAAATGAGCCTGCTCTGAAGTTCACAAGATGAACCCTTCATAAAAACCTTACATGCCTCTGGGGCATAACTTATAACCCTTACCCCATACTCTGGGGGGGGGGGGGGGTTTGTCATCCCCAAAGGCCATCTTATGAGATCTTTGGACTATTTTTGAACAGATACTATCTCAAAATTTCAATGGGATACATTTTGGGAAAATATGACGTGGGGGACTATAGATGCCCTCCGATAAATTTGACTCTTCAAAATGGCACTTAAACTTCCGATTTCCAATCCAATGACCCCCCTCCAAAGTTTATACGACCACCGCATCCATAAAAACCTGATATGCCCACGGGACATTACTTAGGACCCTTGCCCTGAGGACTGGGGGGGGGG
>JAQQPU010005445.1:0-15026 GCA_029168905.1 Artemia sp. Kazakhstan ARC1039
ATAAGGTTTTTATTGAAAGTGTTGTCGTAGAAACTTCAAAAGGGCTCATTTGATTGGAAATTGAAAGGAATAGTGCCTTTTTTAATAGTTGAAAGTGATTGGAGAGCGACTAACGCCCCTCTCACGTCTGCCATTTTCCCAAACACATCCAATCAAAATTTTGAGACAGCCATTTTGATTAACGTAGTTGAAAGTTTCGGAAATTATGTCTTAGAGGATGACAACCACCCTCACAGCCCATAGGGTAAGGGTTGTAATTTATTCCCTAGAGGCATATAAGGTGCTTATAGAAAGTTTTGTCGTAGAAACTCAAAAAGGGCTCATTCGATTGGAAATCGAAAGTCCTAGTGCCCTTTTTAATAGTCGAAAGTGACTGGAAGGCTTGAAAATTTTATAGTAAGGATCGATATGGGTATAATGTATGATTTTTTTTTTTTTTTTTTTGTTTAGACCAGGGCACTTCGTATCGAAGGAGTTGTCGTAGGAACTTCGAAAAGGGTATATTCGATTGAAAATAGAAAGGGCTGATGCCGTTTTTAATCTCAAGGCTACGGAAGAGTCTTGCCTTTTGTCGTCTGCATTTTCTGATGCAAGGAAGACTCTAGCAACACACGTCATGAGGGAGGCGGCTCTTGCCCATCTGCACTATGTGCCCCAATAACGCCATCATCTACTAGTGATTGCCTATCTATGGTTTACATATTCTGCCGCTACTTATATTTAATAATTTCTTCTTTATTTTGAGACTGTATTTGATTTAGTTTAAAACAATTAATTTTATAGGTTTTATGTAGATCCTGTTCTGGTCCTGGATTTTCAGTCTTTGTACCCTTCTGTGATTATTGCACATAATTATTGTTTCTCAACTTGTATTGGCAGGTTACAAAACCTTGGAGAGTAAGTTGTCTTTAATTTCTACTTACATGTATAATAACTAATGTCGCGTAACGTTATAAAACAGGTTCCCGGAGGCCAAGCGAGTATTTCTTCACTAAAATGGTGAATTCCGTAGAATAAAATATATAAAATTCATACAATGGCATTTTGTGAAAAAATGGCGATTGGTGAAAAAATGGATCAAATAAGAAGTTGAAAAAGACATATATCTTATATTACTAGACTCAAACGACAAGTAAAATTACTTCGAGAAAACCAAGACGATTATGACTCCCATTCCCATGGGGGGAATTTGGGTCTTACTATTGTTGAGCTTGAAGTTTAACTACTGTCGAAATTTGACTAAAAATTGTATTCTATCCACGAAAGCTTAATATAGGGTTATTTAGTATCTATAGCATTCTAAGGTACTATGAAAGAAATCAGTCCAATGTGTTTTTGCTAAGCCAACCCTGTCTTATCTCGTGGCTGGAGAACCTAGTTAAAACTTGAAACTTTCAGGTTTTTTTTTTGCTTTCTATTAAATGGGAGGGGGGGTAAGGAGATATTGAATCATTTATATAGTTGTTTCCTCGTGTCGTTATAAAGTATGTGATTTTTCTATTTGTTTGCCTCTCGTTAACCTAACTTTTAACTTTTAACCTAACTCGTTAACCTATTAGCTCTATTAACCTAATTATCCTGTTGTCTTAATAACAGCCCCTAATAGACCAGCTGTTTATATAATATATTAATCTAAAGCTAGATGTCTAATAGATACGGCCCTTGGACTGCGAGTGTTTTCCAAAGAATTTGGATGGGGTTCACGACCAATATTGGAAATATTGTATTTTTCCCTGATCAATGGTTAAACACTAGAACCAAACATGCAATTTATTTAGCAAAAAGTTGAAAGGCCAGGGATATTAAAAAGTCCAAAGAGATAGAAAGAAGGAGAGAGAGAGAGAGAGAGAGAGAGAGAGAGAGAGAGAGAGAGAGAGAGAGAGAGAGAGAGAGAGAGAGACAGAGAGACAGAGAGGCAGAGAGAGAAGAAAAAGGGAGACGAAGCTAGATTTTTTATATTAAATTATGAAGTTTATCGTATTTAAGACACGCTGCTTTTCTTTTAAAAAAATGAAGAATCTCAATTTAGAACTAAAATTTGCGTCCTTAAAATGGACCATTATTATTTATTGAAAACATATGAGCTTACTAATTAGAGTACTCGCCAAATATACTAAAAAGAAAATAAATATGAATCCCCCCCCCTCCTCCCTTCCAAAAAGATATTTCAAGATTCTAAATAAGAAAAGTAGAAATAGCGTCATAAATTTTTCCATCAATGCGATAGATAATAACCCTTAACGCTTAATTATAATTTTTGTTCATTTTATAATCAGGATTCATTCCGCAAGTTGTTCAAACGTAACGATTCTTCATTTTATTTAGTTATTTTAGCGACAAATTTTGACTTTACTTATCTATCATTCTGCTACAATGTTAACGGGGATATGGTGGGGGGATAATAGATGGGGCTTGAGGTACTTTTGCTCGTTGTGTAATTATGACCAAACGGACCTTGATTAAAAAACACGCCTCGTACATCACTTATTAACCAGTTCCAGCAGTCTGACCACTGGATTATTAACCAGTGGATTGTTCGAATTAGTAATATGGTGGGGGGATAACAGATGGGGCTTGGGGTACTTTTGCTCGTTGTGTAGTTATGACCAAACGGACCTTGATTAAAAAACACGCCTCGTACATCACTTATTAACCAGTTCCAGCAGTCTGACGAGTGGATTATTAACCAGTGGATTGTTCGAATTAGTAATATGGGGTTACAATTTTCCACTGCTGCAGGGCTTGGCAACAGGCTTTCTACCAATACCTGTAAAAAAAGGACTCAGCAACTGAAGCAATACACTATGCACTGCCAATAGCTTTGGAGGCTTTTTAACCTTTAGCCTTGTATCTCATTAGTGAATTTTTTTTACAGGGACTCCCTGTGTCAAAACTTTTTTATCATCTCTTTCAGAAATATTGATCATCGTAAAAAAAAATGTATCTGTCTTAAGTTCAAAAGTTTATTTTCTTGCTTTCTAATGCAATTAAAGAATGTTTTCTAAGAAAGGAGCAATTAAAGAATGCTCTGGCTTTCTAAAGAAAGGAGCAAAGGGTAAGCTGAAGTTTCTTTGGCAATTAAAGAACTATTAAAGTTAAGAAGACACGCAAGGTGCCATTCCTCTGTTACAAAAAAAAAGAAAATTTAATGACAGACTCAAACCAACGTTACAAACTAAAAAGTTTTGGAACCACTAGATGCTAGCACCCACGGAAAAGCACTCCTTTTTGGATATCTAAATTCTCCTCTCTTAATTTTGAAGGTTTTAAAATTGAAATAGTTCTGTAAATGATCAAAATATTGAGAGTCCACGAATTTTTTTTTTTTTTTTTTTTTTTTTTTTTTTTTTTTTTTTTTTTTTTTAATTGATCGTGCTTTGTAAATCTTCGATCGTTACGTACGAATGTAAATCAAAGAATGTTACGTACGAATGCGAAAGCTGCTTAAATGTAATGACTAAGGTAAGCATACATACTTAATTTCTTAGGCCACACTGCTTTTTCATTTACGAAAAATTAAATCGATTTAATTTAAATAAAGCAGTAGAACAAAAAAGGAACTATTCAGTTTTTTTATTAATTAGGGTTTTGTTGTTGTTGTTTTTTCGGTTTTTGTTCTACTGCTTTATGTAAATTAAACCCATTTTTCTCTCTTAATTCTCTCTTAAGTTTCTCTCTTAATTTTTCGTAGCAAAGCACAAATAATAGAAGTTATAAAAATGTCTAAATTTATCGTAATTTTGTGGCTATTAAATGGCGTTTAACTTTGTAGAAGCCCAGAAATAATTAAATAATGCACCTTATAATTGAAGTTTATGTATATTATGTACGATTAAACAACCTGTGGTATCCTGGGTCTTCTATATTGAGTCGCTTGTTTTTATATCTTGATACTAACCCGGAATTTTATTAAAGTATTTGTTATGATTTTGACTCTTTATGTTTTATAAAAATGTATATAAACCAAACTAAATTGTATTGTATATGGAATGAATTAATATTATATTTATATTACTATAAGCGTGACGATATACTACATTGGGTGAAGAGATATACTATATGACGATATACTATATTGGCTAACTAGAAGAGACAGAAGAATTTGTGCCATCGCCTAAATATTGCCTAAATTAAGCGTACCCTGGAAAACTTTTTTTTGTTTTGTAGAAAAATACACCTGCACAGGGAAGGAAGGGCTACTCACCTATCTCTCAGAATCACTTTTATTTTCACTTTATTCTGTCTATATAGTATGACTTTTAAAAATATTTTTTATATTTTGTAAAAAGGTATATGTTACCGTGAATGCTCAAAAATCCTGAATGTCGACATTCAGCGGTGAATGTCCGAAAGACCTTTTTTTCCTTGAATTTAGTGAGCGTTGCCAGTCAAGTTTCTCAATTTAATGTGAGGTTAGCTTAGGTTTTTTACCCATTTCTGACATTTATAATAAAAGTTGACCTAACTTAACGTAAACTAACCTAACCTAACTTTTACCATCATAGCTTGCATAAGACTGAAAAAGCTGACTCGCAAAGCTAATTGATTTTAAGCAGAGGAAAGGGAATTTCGGATATTCACCGGTGTATGTCGAAATTAGCCAGATTTCGGACATTCACGGTAGCATCTATAAACTAAACTAAATTATATTATATATAGAATGAATTAATATTTTATTCACATTACCACAAGCTAAACCACGATGGGAAAAGTACGGATGTTTATCCTAACCTGATTCTTAACCTAGGATTTTTAAGGCGGTTTGTTTGATCTAATGCTTGATTCTCTTCACGTCTCTTTTTTCTCTTTTTTAGATCTGATTATGTAGAATTTGGATGCACTTATTTAAAAATAAAGCCGGAAACATTGAAAAAGTTGTTTGATGAAGATATGATTACGTTTTCTCCAGCTGGAGTTGGTTTTGTAAGGTCAGAAGTCCGCAAAGGGATCTTACCGAGAATGCTTAAGGATATCTTGGAAACTAGATTAATGGTAAGCTATCTTACATAATTGTGTAAATTAACGTTTAAAAATTAACGCTTGCAACGTTTTAAATGATCATTAAAGGTCCTTCCTCTTTGAAAAGCTGAAATGCTTAATGAACAATATTGACGTAAAGTATATGCCTTCCCTCGGTACATGGGTCAACTTACATCTGTGATTGAGATGATGTGCCCCAATGTCTCTTTATATGCGGCTAGTTTTGGACTTTTTCTAAAAGTTATCTTTATCGAAAGCATTCTTTATGGAGATTTGGTTTTGTAAGGCAGATGTCCAAAAAGGGATCTTGTCGAGAATGGTTAAAAACATCCTACAAACTAGGTTAATGGCAATTTAATAGACATGAATATACGAAGGAAATTATGAAATAAATATTTGAGCAAATATTATTAAAATCTTGGGAGGATAAGGCTTTTCTTGAAGCTTATCAAAGGAGGAGAGGAATGTGTGTGAAAGAGGTAAGAGGTAGAAAGAGGTCGGACAGTGAAAAAATTGTAGAAAGAGGTAACTTAACTGTTATAACAAAGATCAAAGAGTGTATTAGTTTTCTTTTCCAAAAACAAGCAGTTGTGCTTTTTTCGGGTTTTATCTACTCAGGGGCACCATTGTGAAGGAAGGGGAAGGAATAGGGCAATTGCTCGATCGGGTTTTAGTCCCCCCCCCCCCCTTCCTAAAGATTTGTACGAAAATGTAAAAAGCAAGGCTACAGAGCACTGTTAAAGGAGTGCACGATGTGTTAAAGAAATTGAACTGTGTGTCGCACCCCAAAACCCCAGATGGGCCCAAAAGTGGGATATAGACACTTTCCCTTAAAAATGACCAAATCCTTAAATACTGAAAAAAATGTCTTTTCTAGTCTCTCCTTATGGGGGAGATTTTGTTGAAGTAGTTTTTTGTTTATGATTTCTACTGTTAAATAAAGAACTCAGAACTCAAAACTAGTATATCTTGAAGATTCCGAGCTATTTGTGTAGAGAAATTCCTGCTAGTATCCTCACCCTAGGTTTATCGAAGGTTTAAGCCACTAAAAAAAGACTAAAATGTTAAAATACAGAACAAAATAATCAATTGAAATTTAATGAAATGGGAAGAAAATCGTTAAAACTTGATATAAGTTAAAAGATAACCAGAAAGTATATGTTAAAGAAAATAAACTGTATCCCCCCCCCCCTAGAAGGGGGTCCAAAGGTGGATATTGGCCCCAGATGTTTATGAAAATGTAAAAGAAAAACATTGTTAAAGAGCTGTAAAAGAAAAAAAGCTATTGGACATTAATGTTACAAAATGACAATGCAATAACATTTTGGGCCTCTAATTAAAAGCTCTGTAGGATGGGATCTCTGGCATGATGCTCGTATATCCCACGATAAAACATAATACTCTTGAAAAAATAATAGGGAATAAAAGAAAGCTGAAAATAAACATATAATGCTCCCGTCTTAAAAGTCTTCTAAAATTGAGTGAAAGGGAAGGGGTTTCGAAAACCCCCGAGAAATGCCCTGTAAATTCATTATAGTTGAAGGTTAAAAATGAATTTCTTATTTCTTTAAAAAGCCCCTTATCGGCAGATCGAAAAGGCGGGCCTCTCCCGGAACGCTCCCCTCGAAGCGCCCGGTAAAGCTTGGGGTCTCCGCCAACACGTCTGTTTATCCCACGATAAAATATAAAGCCCTTGAAAAAAAAATAAGGAATAAGAAAATTCTGACAATAAGCATAAAATGTATCTAGGATACGTACTTCATCATGAAACAGTTAGAAACCCGCTCTTGCAGTAAACTAAGTTTTTCATGTGGGAACAATTCATTTTATAGCGTCATTGATTGTTCTGTAATTGAATGCCGCCTTGTTTCCAAGCAAGCTTCAATCCGCTTATTTCTGTTGTGGGAAGTTTGAATTCTATGTGGGGGTCGCTGGAAAATCTTTGAATAAACAATATCTCCTAGCCAAATTTCGATGCATGGGGCTTAGAATCAGGTCACTTTCCGGTTAGACTTTACCTCTCAGGCTAATGGAAGACATATGTTTGCATACAAGAAAAAGAGTGTTTGCAGTAGGCCATATAAGAATTTCCCGTATAAAAGAAAGAGTGGACCTTTTATATAGGATTTGGGGTCTGGAAAAAAGGAATTGTAGCTTCTCCATAGGATTTGGGGTTGGAAAAAAGGAATTGCACCTGCTCCATAGCCAAAACGGCCAGGAAGGACCTACAGAAAAGGAATTGGAGTTGTTGGATAGTGAAAACGGTCAGGAAAAAAGGAATTGGACTTGCTGGATAGGGAAAAGAGCCATGAAAAAAAGAATTGGACTTGCTGATTGGGAAACGGCAGGGAAAAAAGGAATTGGAGCTGCTGGATAGGGTAAACGGCCAAGAAAAAAGGAATTGGACTTGCTGGATAGGGAAAAGGGCCAGGAAAAAAGGAATAGGACTTGTTGCTTAGGGAAAACGGCCAGGAAAAAGGTATTGGAGTTGCTGGATAGAGAAAACGGCCAGGAAAAAAAGAATTGGAGTTGCTGGATAGGAAAAGGGCTACGAACCAATAAGGCTACCCCTACTCGTCTCATCGTCAATATACAAGTGTCTCTCACTCCATCTGTAAGATCCTTTTCGTGACCTTTATTCTCTGTCATTTTGCTTGGGACAGTCCCCCTGATTTGCCTTTAAGGTGCCAATTGCTTAGTACCCTATAAAAAAAATAACCGTTCTTAATGTCTGTATAATCTTTTTATTTTGTCTTTTTTGTTTTTTACTTTCTTTTTTAATTTTGTTTAGTGTCCTTTCTATGTCTTTTTTCTTCTCCCTTACTTTATTTCTTGGTCATGGAGCCTTAGGCACAGGAGGTAGCGATGCGTTTTCTTTGTTCAATATGAATAGATAGTAAAACTAAAAAGCCATTTCTTCTCTCTCCTGTTAGAACTTCTTTGGATCGAGAGTCGGGGTAGCAGTTTAATAATCTCGATACCCAGAAGTTCATCTGAAAACGTGATGCTTATTGCTGGTTTGTTCAAGAGAACTGATAAATAACTCAGGTAATATGATCGTACCTCCGTGCATACATGGTACCGGTGGGATTATTACAAGATAAAGCTGCAACGTTAGGAAAACGGAAGTCAATAGTATATAAAGAAGAAAATAGGGGACAAATCTAGATTGATGTACTATCTCTCATTATCAGTGGTGTCCCACAAGGATCTATCCTAGGTCCCCTTCTGTTCAACCCTTATATAAACGACCTAGTTGGTGATATTGACTCAACAATTCTCCTGTACGCGGATGACAACAAGCTATATCGTATCATCATGTCACCTGAAGACTCTGCAAAACTCCAAGAAGATCTTGACCGTATTAGCGCCTGCATGAGGACTTGCCTGATGGAAATTAATATCCCGAAAAGCCACCACTTGACCCTCGGATCTGAATATTCATCTGCATCATACAGCATTGGGACCACACCACTTGCTTAAAGCACGGTCGAAAGAGATTTGGGTATCATGGTTGACCACAAGTTGACCTTTTCAGACCACTATGAATTGGCCATAAAACAGGCTACGCTGGTTCAGCGCTGATCAGGAAAACGTTCAAGTGTCTTGATATAGAAATGCTCGCGACCCTCATCAAGTCGCTAGTCCGCCCAATTCTCGAATATGTTCATTGCGCAGTTATGGTCATTGGGTCCATGCCTGAACAAGAATATAGATGCACTTGAAGCAGTTCAAAGGCGGATGACGAAGTTCTCCCTAAGTCTGAAAGACCTCACTCACGAACAACGTCTTCGTCTGCTTCACCTACCAGCACTCTCATACAGATTTCTAAGGGTTGATATGATCGAGCTGTACAAGCTATGTCATGGCTACTATGACAACGTCCCCGGAGAAGCACTGCTGGTCTTTAACGAAAATCATCTACGTGGCCATCCCTTAAAGCTTCAAACTGAAAGGTTCTTCAAATATGTAGGCAAATGAGCCTTTCGAAACTGAGTTGTCGACACCTGGAACTCCCTACCCGATGAAACCGTTCTGGCACCATCCATCAGCTCTTTCAAGAACTCGTCTCACAAGATATACGAGAGTCGTATGTAGGCTACGACTTCAATAACTTTAGAAGATTTATCTAAATTTTTGTATGTCTTTTTCCTGTTTTGTAAGAGGCTCTGGCCTACGTTTCTGCATTATATTATATCATAAACAAGTTTTTGATGCGTTTTTTTGATAGTTTTTTTGTGTAACCCCCCACCCGGAATTTTTTTTTTTATAGTAAAACCCCCTCCGAAAAAAATCCTGGGTACGGCCTTGCCAATAGCTCCACTAGACCCGGGCCTAGGGGCGCAAAATGTCAGGGGATGCAATAAATTATCACTGAGTGATTGTTTTCTTAACAAAGACTGGACTGCTTTGATTTATCGCCAAAGTGCCTGATGCACTCTGTCGCCACGCTACCTGGCAGCTGAGAGTTTGGTATCACCTCTCGTTCGTTACTTTTGGCTCATCAGTTGCGTTCTGTTTAGTGCTTCCACTATTCCCGAATTTTCGGGGATTTCCCCGAAAATCTCGCAAAAACGGAGCGGCAAAAAAGCTTGGACCTAGAAGCGTCAAAGCTTTAAAACCAGCCCTGTTTGTTTACTTTAGATATCCAACTTAAGATAAATTTGGGCCCCAAAATTTGCAAGCTGGTACCCTGAATTCAGATTCAAGTAAGTTCCAACCCACGTGCCGTAGGCTTGACTTTAGTAACAACTACGAATATAATTTAATTGCGTTACAATTTTTGCAGGTCAAACAGTCAATGAAGTTGCATAAGGATGATTCAGTGCTGCAACGTGTTCTAGACTCTCGTCAGCTTGGATTGAAGCTTATTGCAAATGTAACCTACGGATATACTTCTGCAAACTTTTCTGGTCGAATGCCATCTGTTGAGGTAGGTGCCATCTATGAATGCAATCTATGACAATATTTCAGATGTGTCTGGTAGATACTTGGTGCCTTTTGCATTTACTGTATTAGTCTTGAATGTCTGTTTCGATGATCGGCTTTTTATTCGACAGAATTAATCGAGTCGTATAGCCCTTATCATCAGCTGCCATTTAAATACGACAAATTATATCTAAGATTGATGGTCATGAATCCTTAGAAAATTGAAGGATTAAGAAGAGTGGAGAATAAAAATGTTAACTTGTAGTGACTTGAACCCGGTAACTGAAAGAGTTAAACTTCTTCTGAAGTCTTTGCTTCAAACCCTAGAATTTAAAGACCTGCCTGTCAACCTACTATTAAGCAAGAGGCTTCAAAAGTCAACTTTTTATTTATTCGAGGGGTTTGCATGCTATACTTGCTATCTTATGTCCCTCAAGACAGGGGATCAACTCCATTTGTCACCAATTATTTGGCTTGGGGTGGCGTCAATTGTGTCATTATTCTTGCTAAAACAGTTTGGAACCATCTTTAAGTGGATACCTGGGAAAATGTGAGAAAGACAAACAGGAAGGGTGTAAAAAAGAATAGGATGGCTTGACCCAGATCCTCCATTGCACTTCCAGGGAAAGTGCCAAGAAGCGAGATAGGGATCAGTGCCACCGATAGAAACTTTAATGTCTAGTTCCCCATCTTTTACCCTTTTACCTTATATACAAGAAGTAAAACATTGAATTTTCTGTTTGAAATTTGACAAAAAATGAAGTTTTTAGACGAGACGTGCCTGAAAGTGCATAATGTCTTATATTAAGTTCAAAGTCGATATTAAATGCTTTTCGTCTCACTTATAATGTAGAAGTAATCATTATTATAATTTCCATTATTACTTTTATTATTAAAACTTATTGTTATTATTGGCGGTATGTCGTAAAGAATGATTTAAGGGAAATGGGAACTTCCTGGTAGAGTGTAAAGAGGGAGGCTTTGAATAGATTAGGATGGAGAAGGAGTGTGCGTAGCTGTGTTGGTCACAGGCATCTTGGTGCTGCAGTGAGGTGTTAGTAGTGGTAATTCAAAATAAGATGCCTACCAAAGAAAATTTAATTCCGTCAGAACCTGAATTAAGTCCCTTGGCATTTTTATCTTTCTTTCTTCTTTTGTGCAGCCAATAACGTTTTTCGAAAGGCTGGCATAAACTTGGCAAAGTTGGCCATAAAGTTGGCAAAGACCTCAAAGAAATTGGGGAGCAAAGGTTATTTATAGAGACACATACCTTTATAGAGGCACTAAGTTTCTTGGACACAATGATCCACAGACTCCAAAAGTTAACTGTAGCTATTTTAGTAGCCTGTGTTGTCCAATTGCAACACTGGTTGATTTTTTAAAATAGAAAATACCTCTTTGTCGACAGGGAAAGATTCCTTTCCAAAAGACAAAGCTAATGGCATTTTGCATGGTTGAAATAACAAGGAATTTTTATTCACTTCAAGCGTAATTCTGCTGGTAAACGAAAGTAATTTTTATCACCTCTGACACAGAAGCAAATCGTCTATAGGAGGGTTTTCACACTCGTGACGTAAAATCTGGGTGACATGGGCAATATGGGTGACATGAAATTCGGTTTCGAATGCACGATTCAGCTTTCTCCAGAATCTAAATTATGTCACTTTTTTTTTTTTTTTCATTTCTTTGCTTTTTTTGGATCGTTGATACTGCTGTGGTGAAAGGCTGCGAAATCTTACAGAGAACAATGAGCTTGCTGGAGAGTACAAAGAAACTGGGGAAGAAAGGTCATTTATGGTGGCACTGACTGCAGACGAAGCCTCTTTAACACAATGATCCACAGACTCGGAAACTGTAGCAATTTTAACATCCCTCATAGCGCAGTTAGAAGCACTTTCAAAGAGAAAAGAAAATTCCTTTCCAAAAGAGAATGTCAATAGCATATCTGCATGGATTCACTAAAGAGAAATTTTATTCATTTTAAGCACAATTTAGCTGGTAAGAGATCATTTTTAAGTCTTGTTACACAGTAGCAACCGCCTGTATGAAGATTCTGACGTGACATCTGGGTGAGACATGGGATATGGGCTGCGCAAAATTCAATTGTGCCACCTAAATTATGCCACCTTTTTCTTTTACATATCTCTTCAATTTTTAGGTAGCCGATAGTGTTGTTGCGAAGGGCAGAGAGACGTTACAAAGAGCCATAAGTTTGGTGGAGAACACGAAGAAATGGGGAGCAAAGGTTGTTTATGGAGACACTGACTCGATGTTTGTTCAGCTACCGGGAAAATCTAGAGAAGTGAGGATGAGTATTAGTTTAATTATTGATGTCATATTATAAATAATGTAAGAAATTAATAAACAAACTCATGCTTGTCACTATATAATAATTATAATGCTATATATTGTCACTATGTGATAACTAGTAACTATATAAACGAAAAACCTAATCCATTTAACATTACAGAGCTATATCAAAAAGTTAGGTATTAGTTTAGTACTCCCGCTTCCATAAGTTGGAGATGGCAGTATTTCCACCTCTCATCAACACTATAAAATTCTGGAAACTGCTTTAAAACATTCTAAAACTTACCTATATCATTCTTAAATGTAGACTATTAAACTTCCCCTCCCCCCCCCCCCTTAATAGACAAATATATAGCCCAAATCATTTATATTCAAGGGATTTGATACCTTGAAAATCACTTTGCGAGTCTCAGCGTCGGATGTCCGTCTCAAAGACAAAGGGCTTGTTATCAAATTTTCCCAGCTACACACGGAACTTCCAAAGCAGTTTTCTAAGAATTGATAGAAGATCTTTAATGTGTCAACAATTCGAAAAGCTAACGACAGGCTAGTTTTAAATACAGGATACATATAATCTCTTACTAATTGTTCAGCAAATGGCTATGTATTAAATGTACATACAGCATAAATAATATTAAAAAAGGGGAATAACATTAAATATCTGTAAACTGAAATGAGAAAAAAATATTATGAAATGTAAAGAAAATAATAAGCTAAAGAACTTTTTCAAAGGTAAACAAAAAACAATGTTCAAAAATAAAAAATCATTAACAACAAAAAAAGAGAGATATTGGGTTAGCCATTATGATTTTTCGCAAGTCTTTAGCTTTTTGATTAGAATAAATTTTGGCGAGTCTTATTGTTCCAGAACTTAGTAATTTTCAAAGAGATTCATTTCATAAAAAGAACTTACTTTGGATATTCTGTGAATTACCTTAGACCGTTTTTTTTTAGAATTGTATTATTCTTTTCTTTTTCTAGGACGCATTTCGGATTGGGGAAGAAATAGCAGAAGCTGTGACAAAAGACAATCCAAAGCCGATGAAACTCAAATTTGAGAAAGTTTATCATCCATGCATTCTACAAACAAAGAAAAGATATGTTGGTTATAAGTTCGAAAAGCCAGAACAAAAGGAACCTATATATGAAGCAAAGGGTATTGAAACTGTCAGAAGGGATGGATGCCCAGCAACTGTGAAGGTAATTTAATAATAAAAAAATGGGTATTTGATGTAAAAATTGGTTAATTTATTGTAGAAAACAAAAGGAATTTATTTAGTATAAAAATTCGAATAATTTTAAAATTATATGTAAATCTAAATTTGATGTAAAAAATAAATAAAACAGAAGAACAAATTTCAATGTTACGAAAAAATGAAAACGAAAAATGTGCACAGAAAAATTGGGGCTTGTTGATCCTAGAAAGAAATGACTAAACACATTAAAACACTACAGATTTTGTGGCCCTCTCTGACGTCGCCCTGTTTTAAGTTCAGTTGTGTCGTAGACTGCATATAGGTGGAAATGTGTTGAGAAACATCAAAGTATTTCTTATGTGGCCTTTCTAATGTGGTATTTCTTTTAATTATTTTGTGGCTTTTTCTTAACAGTGGTTAGGAAAAAGGAAAAAATAAAGTATAAAACACATTAAGGAAAAACAAAGCAATAAATTAAGAAACCAAAAACAGTCACTGCCACCGGCAAAATTTACCGGGGATTGGGGATCAGTACTCCAAGGAAGAGTGTTTTGACAAGTGTTTTGGAGGAGTGTTTGGCAAAGTTGGCCATAAAGTTGGCAAAGACCACAAAGAAATTGGGGAGCAAACATCATTTATAGAGACATATACCTTTATAGAGACACTAAGTATCTTGAACACAATGATCCACAGACTCCAAAAGTTAACTGTAGCTATTTCAGTATATTTCATATATATTTCAGTATATTTCATGGTAGTTTTTTTTACCATGATTTACGTAAAAGTGTTTCTCATTTAGGACCTTTTTTAAACGTCTCCTTGTTTTCTAGGGAGATGGGCCTCTTTCCTGGCTCTGTTCTTACTCTGCCCATCATACTATATTCATAATACTAGCAAATCACAACTCAGCAAAATTACCGATTTTAATCAAATAGTCTTTTACACAGCGTCTACAAGGAAAGACAATCGCAAACAAAAACAGCTCGACCGCTGAAATAAGTAATAAATGATTTAAATGATTTAAGTAAAAACAGAGAATAAATAATCTACTGAAATAAATAATTTAAGTAAGCATTGTAGGTACGTATGTAATACTTATTTATGTCGGGGGGGGGTGCAAACTGCAGCATTACCCAACCCCTTTTAAAAAAAAAAAGTTGCAAAAGTATTTAAAAGTAGATAAGGGCTATCCTTGGTTCATCGAAGCTAAAGGTTAGCTGGGTGAAAATATTTGCATCGCCTGTATTGCTTGCAGCTAAAGGGGAAATTTTTGTGATTATCGTCCTATTTTTGTGATTTTTGTGATTGTCGTATTTTTGTGATTTTTGTGATTTTTATGATTTTTGTGATTATCGTGACCTATTTTCTTGTGGTATAGAAGAAGATTATGGAAGAGAAAAGGGATAAGGAAATGCTGGAAAAGGATTGGATCCAATCCAAATGCTGGAAAATTAGAAGAATTAAAACCAACTACCTAACAACAATAAAAGCGAGTTATTCGCCAATATCCGCGATTTGCAAAAAATCCAAAAAAACATGAACTGCCATCGACGGATACTAGCGAACTTTTTTTTTTTTTTTTTTTTTTTTTTTTTTTTTTTTTTTTTTTTT
>JAQQPU010005445.1:20026-41256 GCA_029168905.1 Artemia sp. Kazakhstan ARC1039
AAAACCATTAATTTTTTTAGGAAGCAGACAATAGCAGATCCACGAGCAGAACCTCTGAGTGGGCAAAGAGTTCCTTATGTCGTTGTTTATGGTTCACCAGGACTTCCCCTCATTAAATTGGTTAAAACCCCACTTGATGTTCTAAATGATCCTTCCTTGAGGTTGAATGCAAACTACTACATTTCAAAAGTTATTCTTCCGCCTCTGAACCGTTGTTTCTCCCTCATCGGTGCAGATCCATTCAACTGGTAAGTTATGAAGCCTACTTTTTCCGGAAGCGACAATGATTTGTAACAAGTTTTAACTGAAGTCTTCTTAACTTTTTTTTTCTGCTCCTTCAAAGGGATTTTGATCAGTGACTATTTGATAAAAATATTAAAAAAAAAAATTTGAAAAAAATATTTTAAAAAAATTTGATAAGGCCATTTGATAAAAACAAGTTTTCACTCTACTCTTATCGTTGTGTTTTTTTTTCTCTAAATGGCGTTCCTCATAGAAAGAATCGGTTCTTTCTTTTATTCTAGTTCTAAGACAGTTCTAAGGGAGAAATTTTGAAAAATACCTTTTTTGGTGATTTCGTTTTATAAAAATGAACCGATTAGCCCAACCCCTTTGATTTTGAAAAATTGTTTTTGTATTTTTTTTTAAAGAGAAATGCTTGCCCCCACCCCCTAACATTTGGTGAATTGGCACCCTTGGTCCTATATTTTAGGGCACTGATTGAAATAAGCTTTCAACAGAGTTCTATTTGGAAATATCTGGTTTGTTGCATGCCCCCTAAGTAAACCCTAATTAGACTTCTCTATTAGAAAAGTGATAAGAGTGAGTTTGGTAATTATAGAGGCATAAGCTTGGTTTCCGTCAGAAGCATATTGCTTGCCATGATGATACTTTTTAGACTTAAAGACTTAGTAGACTTAGTAGATAAAATTTTAAAAGAAGAACGGCGTAGTTTCTGGAAGGTGGGAGGATGTATCGATCAAAATTTCATTTTTATATTAATAATTAAGTATTGCTTGAGTCATCAAAGCCCTTTAGTCCTTAGTTTTAGAGATTATGAGCAAGCATTTGACTGAGCTGATAGAAGAGCTTTAGTGAAGGTCCTGTCCTTGTATGGTATACCAGACAAATACATTAAAGTGATAAGCGCAATGTACGAGAATAACATTGCTGTATTTAAGGTAGGACATGAGGCTAGTAGTTGGTTTTGTATTGAATCAGGAATTAAGCAGGGTTGCGTCCTATCCCTGTTTATGTGGATTATTCTGTTGCACTTTTTCCTAAGAAGCACAACAAAGGCAAAAGGAGAACACGGAATCAATTGGGAAGTAAAACTTACCCAGACCTAGATTATGCATATGATTTAAGCAGATACAAAATGAGTGGATTTTTAGAAGTTTGAAAATAAACCACAAAAGAGCATTCAAAAATCAAGTAAGGCACTTTAATCAATTTTTTTCCCCTAGTTATTCCCTAGTTATTCCCTAGTTATTCCCTAGAATCTTTTCCCTAGTTATTAATGCAGCCTGTCTACTGTATTGATTTGCATTAATTCGACTAGTTGATGTTGTTTTAGAAAGAGAAAGAATTTTTTTAATCACTTAAGATTTTCCTAATTCTGTGGAAAAGCAGCATGCGAGCAAAGTGGTTTCTGATTATTTTCTTTTAGCTCCGTGGCAAATGTCGTCGAATGCAACCAGTGTGGTCTTAGAATGAGTATGCTAATATGCTAGGAGATATAATAATAATACATTTTAACACGTATAATTTAATTTACTTCTGAAAAGATAATTCTTACTAGATCAGAGTCGAACAGAGGCACAGTCAATAAAAATAAATTGTTGTTATTTAACTAAAGATGCATCAAACTGAGATTATTACCTATAAAAATATGCTTTAAATCATTAACGAAACAAAATTATTGCTCTTGTGTTAGATTGAAAATGCATATTGAACTGTATTGACTATTTTAGACCATCTGGAGACAGAGCTCAGAGTCCATCTGGGTGGCTCAGACAATGTTTCCTGGATCCCGACCTTTTGAAAATTAATTCTTTGCTTAAAAAGTGAAAATTCAAAACAACAATGCAGGATTGAAATCCGTCCATGTGAAATAAATTTCAATATTTTATGTTATTATTACATATTGATTCGGCACGCTTGGCCAAGTCGATCACTTATTCCCCCTCCTGAATTACTAAATCCCTGAATCTTTGAATCACTCATTCAAAATTTTTGAGTGAATCTCAGAAAATTCAACTTTTAGGTAACTTTCCTTGTAAACTACCCACGGAAGTTGTCAATTTTATGTGATTAGTACTGCGTAAATCTTTCAAAATTTAGCATCTGGGTGGCTCAGACAATTTTTCTCGCATCCCGACTTTTTGAAAATCAACAAATCGAGAGAGATAATGATACAAAGGGAAATCAGTTCGAATATGGCAATTATGGTTCTGACAGACTAGTATTTTAATGGGCATGTAGGGCTATCCTATTCACCTTAATTCTCTCTCATACTGTGAATACATTCGTATATTTCTCCTTTTCTTAAATTCTAAAAATTTAAAACAACAGTGTAGGATTGAAATGCATGTGAAGTATTTGCAAGATTATGTAATATCATGTCATTTTGACTGGGTACGCTTGGCCAAGCCGATGACTTATTCCCCTGATACTCTCTGTGACGTTTTGAATGAACCTTATAAATGTTGACTTTTCGGTTCCTATCCCAGCAAACTACGAAAATTGTCAATCTGAGGTGATCAGTTATACGTCAATCACTCAAAATTTATTCAAGCTCCAGATTTTTCTACCATTTGTATTACCAACAGCTGATTATTACCAACCAATATTACCAGATTTCTCAACAGCTGTATTACCTCGTACCTTGACTAAAAACTGTCTATCCTAAATCTTCTAATGATTTATTGTATGACTGGAGGTATATAGAGGGTCTAACTAAAAAGGCAAACAATGAAGTTGGCATAAAGGACATAGAATAAAAACACGTGTTTGGTTATTTATAACACATCATCGAACAGTTGACCTGTTGAAGAGAGAAAATAAAGCATAGAAGAAATAAAACTGCAAAACAGAATAAAGCTAAAAGGTATATAAGTACAAAATAAGACAAGAGACAATGAAGTTGAGAAGGAGAAGAGAGAATAGATGCCCATATTTACTTATTTATAAAAAAAAACTACTTATGAATAGGGAAGAGAAGAAGAATGATTGGAGGAATAAACTGGCAATAATGGAATAAAAAAGAACCTAACTAAATAAAACAGCAAACAATGAAGTTGACATAGATAAGAGGGTATAATGACACATTTTTACTTATTCCTAAACACAGAATCAAACAGTTGAGCTAGGAAGGAGAGCAAAATTGCAGAAGGAATGAAAGGGCAAAACTGGAATAAAGCTAAAGGTATAGAAGAGAAAATAAAACAACAGACAATGAAATTTGGATAGGGAAGAGAGAATGAAGACATATATTTAGTTATTTATATACACAAAATGAAACTTATGCCTAGGGAAGAGAGGAAGAATCACACGAAGAAAAAAATGGCAGTAATTGAATAAAAAAGAAGGAACATACTAAATAAAACAATGAATTTGACATAGAGAAGAGAGAATAATTACACGTTTTTACTTATTCCTAAACACAGAATCAAACAGTTGAGCTAGGGAGGAGAGCAAAAATTACAGAAGGCATGAAAGGGCAAAAGTGGAATAAAGTTAAAGGTATGGAAGTACAAAATAAAACAATAGACAATAAAGTTTGGATAGAGAAGAGAGAATGAAGACACATTTTTACTTATTTGTAACCACAAAATGACACAGTATGCCCAGGGAAGAGAAGAAAAATCACAGGAAGAATAAAATTGTAGAAATGGAATAAAAAAGAAGGAATATAACTAAAAAAAATCAGCAAACAATGAAGTTGATATAGAGAAGAGAGAATAATGACATATGTTTACTTACTCCTAAACACAGCATCAAACAGTTGAGCTAGGGAGGAGAGCAAAATTACAGAAGGAATGAAAGGGCAAAACTGGAATAAAGCTAAAAGTATAGAAGTACAAAATAAAACAATAGACAATAAAGTTTATATAGAAAAGAGAGAATGAAGACACATATTTAGTTATTTATAAGCACAAAATGAAGCTTATGCCTAGGGAAGAGAAGAAAAATCACTGGAGAAACAAAATGACAAAAATGAAACAAAAAAGAAGGAATTTAACTAAAGAACAAACAGCAAACAATGAAGTTGATATAAAGAAGAGAGAATAATGAAACATTTTTACTTATTCCTAAACACCACAGCAAACTGTTTAATCACATCATATATTTCGCGATATGTTTCATCTTATGTTTAGTCACTTCACGTACTTCATAATATGTCACATCGTATGCTTAATCACATCATATATTTCATTCTATGTTGCGTCATATGGTTAATAACGTCATATGCTTAGTTAATTTATATATACTATAATATGTTTAGTCACATCATATGTTTCCTCATATGTTTAGGCACATCGTATATTTTATCATATGTTTAATCACACTTTGATCCTCCTGATCTACTTAAGCCCAGTAGGCTCATAATATCATAAGCTGATCTACACAGGGCGAAGACAAGTTCAGTTTTTTATATTATATTTCATACTGCTCTCTTGTCTCGTCTATGACCCTTAAATTCAGTTTTGTTTACAGGTATGCATCCATGCAGCGGCCGGTTTATTCTGTGCCTTATCATGTAATGGCATCAAGCACACATGGTAAGCAAATCTAATTTTTTATTATCTCTTTACTATTACTGTGCATATAAACATACCTGGATTATGGTGAAAGGGGTGGCGGAATCCTCTTCCAACGATGGCCCAAAGTTTTTTTTACCTACTCCTGTAAAACAATTTTTTTTTTTTTTTACTGCCTATTTTTTTCTTTTTTTCGTTATATTTTTTTTCGTTTTTTTTCGTTATATATACTGCATATTTTTTTCGTTTTTTTGTTATGTTTTTTTCCTTTTTTTTTTCTTTTTTTCGTTATATATACTGCATATTTTTTTCGTTTTTTTCGTTATATTTTTTTTCGTTTTTTTTTCGTTATATATACTGCATATATTTTTTTTTCGTTTTAATGAAATTTCGAACGGGAAATTTTGTGTAACTGAAAAAAAAAAGAATAATTGGAGCTTTAGCATAGATTTAGGTTCAAATGAAAATTGAAACCGCCATGACTTTGGTGCGTTATCGAATAGAACAAAAAAAAGCTTTATTTAGTTCATTGAAATGAAATCATTGAAAGTTCATGAAAAGAAAAACAACTTCTGCAAATATGCAGTAGGATTGTCCAGCATTAAGGAAAACAGTCAACGAAGCAACACCAAAAGGTGTCAATTTTAGAATTGCCACTCAATCGCGATCTCCAAAACATCAGTAAAATACTATTTTGATAATTTATTCTCTCCATCAGTTCAATTTAGTGCATGAAAGCTTGTTTAGTCTTTGTTAAGTAATTTATATGTTTTTTCTTTGTGAGTTTTTGTGTTATGTGGCTTTTTTGTGAGTAAATTGTCCGTAATTAATATTTTTTTCTCGTGCATTATGGGGCATTGACCTTTTTGTGCGTTAGGCTAAAAGAGTTGTCTTTGTTGTTTATGTGTTTAAATAAAATAATCTTGAGTCGAGCGGCATTTTTCCTTGATACTGAGCAATATGTAAGGGCACAAGCCGCAAGCCTATTCAGGTATATGTTCATTGTGGTATTAGCTGTAGTTAAATGCTTTAGCCGAAACATTAGATTGACGAGTGTACAGACTGACGGCACCAAAACTACTAAGTAACACTAAAAAAACCTTAAAGGAAAATAATATTCATAATGTCCAATTTAATGTAATGTCCAAATAGACAATGTGAAAATAGTTTGTACAATCCTCCCATAGAGTAAAAAAAAAATGCTTTGAGGAATTGTCGTTGAGAAGCATTCTTTTTTGTATTTTCATTGAGAAAATTAGAGAAAAGGACAAATTGGCGCCCTTTCAATATTTTTGGTAATTTGTGGCACTAGAGACAAGAGAAAGACATTTCTGTGAAAGAAAAAAACGAAAATATGCCCTTTTTGCCACCATTTCAGTGGAAAGGGGGTGGTCAACTGTTAAGCTAATCTAAGGGAGTAGGGTGGAACTGTGGACACATGAAATTGTTGACATTAATAAATCAATTTATTGGTGGCAGGAGTGGGGGGATGTGAGCTCTAATTTTTATAAAAAGCTTTATAAGATTTTGGAGGTAATACATAAACAATTAAGATCGGCAGAATTTTTACATCAAAATATTAATGGTTAAGTTACTTTGCTTTTCGACTTTAGAGTGTACAGCCTCACAGCATACTGTGCCTATTTACCATGTTATTTTTATTACTTTTATTTTTTTAATGAGACAGTGAATTCGGCCATTTAAATTTGTGAGTAGTCGTTTTGAAATAAATTATTCATTCTTTCTATGTATTTTTTTCAAAAATTTAATATGGCGAGGGGGGGGGGGCAATCTCGTTGTTATCTACAATTTTTAATCAGAAATACCAAAAATAAGAACTTTTTAATGAAAATACCAAAAATGATATTTTGAAAACGTAGGGGAGGCCCCGCCCCCACTGACGCCAATGGATATAATCAAACATACAATTTTAGTTGCACACTATTTCTGGTTTTTAAAGTAATTCGTTTTATTCGTAAAAAATGCATACATTACAACAATGTTCAGAAGCAATAGCTTGAACACAATGCAACAGAGAAAAAAAAAGGAGAAAGGAGCTTAATTTACTGTTATATTCTGTTTTGCGTCACTTTTGGCCCATGGTTTGTTTCGCCCGTTTTTTGAGGATCTGGATCCCTCATTTACAAATTTGTCAAGTTTAAAACTAGTAGCATGTGCCCCAGGCAAAACAGTAGGAAAAATGGCTGCAGAGTTTGTAGGTGTTGTTCAATTTAAGGGGGGAACTGTATATCTGTTCTCTAGAAGAATACAAAAATTTGAAAGGTCATGTAGGGCATCCTTAGAAGCCAGTGATGACGGTGTAGTCGTTCGAAGACTTGCTCTTAATGCATTCAAGGAAGGGATCAGGCCGTATTACAAACTATATTTGTTAGAACATATAATTAATATAAATAACCTTAGTATAATATAACAGTATTATATTACTCATACTATTCTGTTTACTGTTTTGGCCTCAGAGACCAAAACTGAATAAAACACTGAAATACAAATATACTGCCGGATTCTTCTTTTATTTTCTTTTTCGGGTTCTTCTTTTTTTTAGATTCTTCTCTTTTTTTTTCTTCGGATTCTTCACTCTCGTTAAAATTATCTGGCTTTTTGATGTTATTTTTCAGTTTTATTTTCTGCTACACATATTTTCGTCACATCTTGATAGTAGCACTCTAATAAGAAAAGTAGATGTAGTTTGTAAGCTATTAGCGCTACATCGAAGACACATCACGGTAATTATGTAAGATTGTAATTTACTAAGCACTTATTAAGAAAATTAATTTAAAAAGCTTTTTCCATAAAAGAAGTTTGTTAAAGAAAAGTAAAGAGCTCAATTAAACCAAAAAAGAGCAGAAATAAAGTCAAATAATCTTCCAAGCGTAAAACTACCACAAATCACCATCAATAAATAAATGAAACTCAAAACAAACAGATATTACAATAAATAACCGAGTTAAACTCAAAACGAGCAAAAGTTAACTTAAGTAGGGCTGACAACCTCCAACCCTTCTTGAAAACCAAAAAATAATTTGCACTTAGCTGAAAACAAAGAGCATAAAAGATCTTTTCGCTTTTTGACTCTAATAAATAAAAATTATTAAGACTTTAAGGAACAAATATCGGTATATGTATATTAAACTGACAATCCAAGTTCATTTGTTTTTTTTTGTTTTTTTTGTTTTTTTGTTTGTTTTTTATAGTAACGTAAAAATAGCAACTATAGCTTACATAGCATAGCCTAGTATAGTTTTCAGACATAGCAAATAGCAACGTGACAGGCAACGCTACAATGTTAAAACTAAAAACGCTGCAAAGAAAAAAATATATGATATCCAATTTGTTCAAGTAATTTAGATTTATCCAAAGTTGATTTATAGTTACTGTTATTTGCATAGATTGTTTTTTCCCATTAGGTATTTGTAGTTTACTTTACTCTGTTATTTTTTTTTGTTTACTTTTTTTGTGCAATTACTAGACCCTCAAAATCATCAAAAATAATTCAGGTTTACGATGCATGAACTTTATTATTTGTCTGTTGAATAATATGATTAACTATTGTATCAACCAACGGATATGTGTATTTATTTGTTATTTATTTACACACGTTTTAACTCATTAAAAACAAGAGCATAGCAGAAAATGAAAATGACATAACATACAAAGAGCAAAAAAGAATCCAAAAAAGATAAAGCTGCTTTCTTTATTGATATTTTAATTAATGTTAACTTGAATGAGTTTCCATCCTTGCTTCCCCTCCCCTAGACTTTGAAAAATATCTTTATGATATTTTCATAAAGATATTTTTGATCCTCCTAAAACATAAAATTGCGAAGAAAGGAAGAAAACGAGGGCAATAAACCGCCTATTTTTTTTAGGTAATTTTTTTTATTTAATAAGTAATTTTTTTTCACTGGCTGTTTATTGTCCTCGTTTTCTTCCTTTCTTCGCGATTTTGTGTTTTGTCATGATTAGTCAGTGTGGTCTCAGAAATTATTTTCTATCCTCCCTAGGGGGTTATCCCCCTTCAACAGATTAAAAAATAGACATTTTGTCAATCGCCCCCTTCCCCCTCCTCTTTTCTCACCGAAATATTTTCATTAACTTGAACCTTAAGAGGAAGAAATTCCTATCATAGGCAGCGCAATCGCGCCGCCTAAGTAAAGAACGATGTTGGCACAATATATTATTTATTTTTATTTTTTTTTTTCCATACCAGGGCACTTCGTATCGAAGGAGTTGTCGTAGAAACTTCGAAAAGGGCTCATTCGATTGGAAATGGAAATTACTAGTGTCCTTTTTAATAGTCGAAAGTGATTTGAGGGCAGCTAACCCCCCTCTCACGGCCACCTTTTCCCCAAACACATCCAATCAATATTTTTTGATAGCCATTTTGTTCAGCGTAGTTGATTTCCAGATAAAAAATTATGCTTTTGAGGAGGACACTCCCCCACAGCCCTCAGGGCAAGGGTTGTAAGTTATGCCCTGGGGTTATGTAAGGTTTTTACGGAAAGCGTTGTCGTAGAAACTTCAAAAAAGGCTCGTTCAATTGGAAATTCAAATGGCTAGTGCCCTTTTTAATTATCGAAAGTGATTGAAGGGCAACTAACCCCCCTCTCACGCCCACCTTTTCCCCAGACACATCCAATCAAAATTTTAAGATAGCCATTTTGTTCAACGTAGTTGAAAGTTCTGGAAATTAGGTCTTTGAGGATGACAACCCCCCACAACCCTCAGGGAAAGGGTTGTGAATTATGCCCGGGGGGCATATAAGGTTTTTATAGAACGCGTTGTCGTAGAAATTTCAAAAAGGGCTCATTCGATTGGAAATTGAAACGGTTAGTGTCCTTTTTAATAGTCGAAAGTGATTGGAAGGCAACTAACACCCCTTCCACGCCCACTATTTTCCCAAACACATCCAATCAAAATTTTGAGATAGCTATTTTGTTCCACGTAGTTTAAAGTTCAGGAAATTATACCTTTGAGCAGGACACTCCCCCCACAGTTTTCAGGGCAAGGGTTATAAGTTATGCCCTGGGGGCATGTAAGTTTTTATTGAAATCTTTGTCGTAGAAACTTGAAAAAGGGCTCATTCGATTGAAAATTCAAAGGTCTAGTGCCCTTTTTAATAGTCGAAAGTGATTTGTGGGCAACTAAGCCCCCTCTTACGCCCACCTTTTCCCCAAACACATCCAATCAAAATTATAAGATAGCCATTTTGTTTAACGTAGTTGAAAGTTCTGTAAATTAGATCTTTGAGGATGACACCCCCCCACCATTAACCCAAATACATCCAATCAAGATTTTGAGACAGCCATTTTTTTCCATGCAGTTTTAAGTTCAGGAAATTATACCTTTGATTAGAACACACCCCCCCCCCACAGTCTTCAGGGCAAGGTTATAAGTTATGCCCTGGGGGCATATAAGTTTTTATTGAAATCTTTGTCGTAGAAACTTCAAAAAAGGCTCATTCGATTGGAAATTTAATAGTCGAAAGTGATTGGAGGGCAACTAACCCCCCTCTCACGCCCACCTTTTCCCCAAACACATCCAATCAAAATTTAAGATAGCCATTTTGTTCAACGTAGTTTAAAGTTCTGGAAATTTGGTCTTTGAGGATGACGCCCCCCCCCCACACAACCCTCAGGGCAAGGGTTGTAAGTTATGCCCTTGGGGGATATAAGGTTTTTATAGAACGCGTTGTCGTAGAAACTTCAAAAAAGGCTCATTCGATTGGAAATTGAAATGGCTAGTGCCCTTTTTAATAGTCAAAAGTGATTGGAAGTCAACTAACACCCCTTCCACGACCACAATTTCCCAAAAAACATCCAATCAAAATTTTAAGATAGCTATTTTGTTCCACGTGGTTTAAATTTCAGGAAATTATGCCTTTGATAAGAACACTCCCCCCACAGTCTTCAGGGCGGGTTATAAGTTATGCCCTTGGGGCATATAAGTTTTTATTGAAATCTATGTCGTAGAAACTTGAAAAAGGGCTCATTCCATTGGAAATTCAAAGGGCTAGTGTTCTTTTTAATAGTCTCGAAAGTGATAAGAGGGTAACTAACCCCCCTCTCACGCCCACCTTTTCCCCAAACACATCCAATCAATATTTTTAGATAGCTATTTTATTCCAGGTAGTTGAAAGTTTTGAAAATTGAGTGTTTAAGGATGACAACCCCTCCACCCCCAAAGCCGTCAGGGCAAGGGCTGTAAGTTATGCCACGGGGGCATGTAAGGTTTTTATAGAAAGCGATGTTGTAGAAACTTCAAAAAGGCTCATTCAATTGGAAATTGAAAGGGCTAGTGCCCTTTTAATAGTCGAAAGTGATTGAAGGGCAACTAACCCCCCTCTCACGCCCACCATTTCCCCAAACACATCCAATAAAAATTGTGAGATATCCATTTTGTTCAACGTAGTCGAAAGTTCTGGAAACTAGGTCTTTTAGGATGATAACCCTATCAGAGCCCTCAGTGTAAGGGTTGTAAGTTATGCCCTGGGGCCGTATAAGTTTTATATAGAAATTTGTTGTAGGAATTTCCAAAAGTGCTCATTTGATTGGAAATTGAAATTGCCCTTTTTAATAGTCGAAAGTGAGTGGAGAGTAATTAACCCTCCTCTCACGCCCATGATTTCCCCAAACACATTCAATTAAAGTTTAGAGATAGCTATTTTGTTCAACGTAGTTGAAAGTTCTGGAAATTATGTATTTAAGGATGACAAACCCCCCAAAGTCCCCAGGGTAAAGGTTGTAAGTTATGCCCTGGGGGCATATAAGGCTCTTGTAGATAGAGTTGGCGTAAAAACTTCAAAAGGGGCTCATTCAATTGGAAATTGAGAGGGCTAGTGCCCTTTTTAATAGTTGAAAGTGATTGGAGGGTAACTAACCCCCCACTCGCTCCCACAATTCCCCCATACACATCCAATCAAAATTTTCAGATAACCATTTTGTTCAACGTAGCAGAAAGTTCTGGAAATTACGTCTTTGAGGATAACAACCCCCTCAGCCCTCAGGGCAATGGTTGTAAGTTATGCCCTGGGGGCATGTAAGGTTTTCATTGAATGTGTTGTCGTAGAAACTTCAAAAGGGCTCATTTGTTTGGAAATTTAAAGGGCTAGTGCCGTTTTTAATAGTTGAAAGTGATTGGAGAGCGACTAACGCCCCTCTCATGCCCACCACTATCCCAAACACATCCAATCAAATTTTGAGATATCCATTTTGTTTAACGTAGTTGAAAGTTCTGGAAATTGGGTCTTAGAGGATGACAACCACCCTCACAGCCCTTAGGGTAACAAAAAAAGGCTCATTCGAAAGGTCTAGTTCCCTTTTTAATAGACGAAAGTTATTGGAAGGCTTGACATTTTTATAGTAAAGATCGATGTGTGTATAATGTATTATTTTTTTGTTGTTTGTTTTTTTTTTTTTGTTTAGACCAGGGCACTTTGTATCGAAGGAGTTGTCGTAGGAACTTCGAAAAGGGCTCAATCGATTAAAAATAGAAAGGGCTGATACCCTCTTTAATAGTCGAAAGTGATTGGAGGGAAACTAATCCCCCTCCCACCCCCACCGTTCCATTTGCCTTTATGTTTAAAAACTAAATGTTGCCTTAAGATTAAATCAAAATGCACTGTGTTAATGCTAATTCTCAATAAGGCATCTCAGCAGTATCCCAAGAACGACTGAGGGTATTATGTTCAAACTTTCGGGGCTACATTCAAATATAAATGTTTTTACTTTTTTAACTTTAATAAATCAAACAATATTAACATTTTGATTACTAAATATCAGCATATGTATATTAAACTGACAATGTATATTCATTTGTATTTTTTTCAGTAGAGTGCAAATTATGTTCTGGCCTTGGGAAGGCATAAGGGTTTTGAGCCCAATTTATGTTAATTTCTGCTCGTTTTGAGTTTGACTCGGTTATTTATTGTAATTTCTGTTCGTTTTGGGTTTCATTTATTTATCGATGCTGATTTGTGGTAGTTTCACGCTTGGTAGATTATTTGATTTTATTTTTGCTCATTTTTGTTTAATGGAGTTCTTTACTTTTCTATAAAAAACTTATTTTGTGGAAAAAGTTTTTTTTAATTAATACACGAAAATACGAAGGTAAACAGAAGAGGGGTGACTGGTTTTTAGACCAATATAAGATTGTTGGACGAGACTATAGACATATTAAAATCGTTGCAAAAAATTAAAAATTTTGCAAAGATTGAGTCCAGCTACCTAAGATTTTATCCAAAAAATAAAATTTGGAGGCAATGTAAGAAAGTTCAGATTGACAGAATTTTATCACCTGAGAAATCAGTAGAGCAAGGTGAATGATATTTTTCAGAAATGGATTTACAGCTAAAATTAGGGCTGGGAAGGTCTTAAAAACACAGCTTACACACTATATTGTACTTTGACCAAAAGACCAAAACACACAATCTGTAAGCAGGGTGTCAAAAGGGCATATAAGCAATATCTTAAGGACAGCTTAGAGTATTAAGGCTAAGGATATGGAGGTGAAAATTATAGGGGATATTGCGGGGGGGGGGGGGTTGAACTAAATCGAAACCCAGTATATGCAAGAAGGAAGGTTGTTAAAAGAACGTATCAGCAATATCCTAGGAACGGATTGAATTATTAAGTTGAAACTTAAAGGACAAGTTGTGTGGTGGTGTTGAACCAACCAAAAGGCAATAGCATGCTACTACTGTTAATTTTATTGCAAGTACAACAACTACTGCTAATACAACAACTAAAGCTAAGGGTATGACAGTGGAACTTTCAGTGAATATTTAGAGGGATATTTAACTAAATCAAAACAAGCTCTGTGCATGCATGTTCTCCAAAGGGTGTATCAACAATACCCAAGGAATTGTCCTGGGTATTAAGTTAAAACTTTCAGGACATGTTAAGGGGAATGTTGAACTAACAAAAAGGCACTATGTGCATACTGCTAGTGCTACTAGTACTAATACTGCTACTACTTCTACTGCTACTACAACTGGATCTAAGGGTGTTACGGTGAATCTTTCAGGTAATGTTGAGGAGGATGTTTTATTAAATCGAAACACACTACGTTGATGCAGTCTATTAAAAGGTCATAACAGCTATATAACAGGAACAGCTTAATGTATTAAGTTAAAACTTTTAGTGGATGTTGAGGGGTATGTTGAACCAACCAAATGTACAAATGTACAAAAGATATTAAGAATAAGCTTTAAGCAAGTTATGCTAAAATTGTTCCAAATCGCGGCCGACATTCTCGTAAGGCATTGGCTAAACTCTATTCTACGTATTGTGACCATTCCATTCTTTTTCTATCAGGTTTGCACCCATTTTTTAATAATAATGATATGCAGGATATTAGAGTTTTGTATTTCCGTTATTGTAAATATCTTTTGTATTTGCCTCGTTGGTATAGAAACCGTAAGATTATTCGAATGTTTAATGCAACTGATATATTGACGTTATATAACAAGTTGGACTCCAAGTTAAAAGATGAGGCCTGCAAGCGGTTGGGTCCTTTTCATCCTCTTGTGCGATTGTTTTGATTTGTATTTGTAGTTTTTATATTGATATTGTTGTGCATGTGTTTTGTTTTTGTATGTCTTTACTTTTTTATTTTCTTTTGTTACTCCACTTTTTTATAATTGTTAGTGGGTCAAAAATAAATTATTATTATTATTATTATTATTATTATACTACTACATTTACTGTTATTACTAATAATACTAAGGCTAAGGGTATTGAGGAGAAATTTCCTAGAAATGTTGAGCGGGAAGCTTAATTAAATTGAAACACACTATGTTTATGCAGGCTGTCAAAAAGGCGTATCAGCAGTATCTCAGGAACAGTATAGAGCATTAGATTCAAATTTTCAGGACATTACGAGGTGCATTTTGAACTAATAAAACGAGCTCTATGCATACTACTACTAGTGGTAGTAGTGCTACTAGTAGTACAGTACAACTAGTGCTATTGCTATTAGTTCTACTATTGCTAAGGCTAATGGTTTTAGTGAATCTCAGAAACGGCTCGAAGTATTAAGTGAAAACTACACATTTTAAATGTTTTCTCTTTTTTTATATTTGATGAATCCAAATTATTAAGACGTTCCGTAATAAATATCAGCATATATATTAAACTGCCAATCCACATTCATTGTTCTTTTTTCAGTAATCTTGGTTCTGATTTTTTTTTTTTTCGATATTACGATAATAAAAGAACATAGCTCAAATTAGGGGATGTTTTCAGTGAAGTGTAAATTATGATAAATAAAAATTCAAATAGGGATAAAATCCTTTAATCGACAGTATTTCACAAACAGTTATAGAAATTCACAAAAATACCAGATATTTCGTTTACATATGCAGTGACCGTCATCAGTGTTAAAACTGATTTACATCAGTTGTCATCAGCATATTATTCTACTTGGTAATAATACTCAATTCACTCATACACGACAACCATCCTCCTTACGTAAAGCACAGACATATCAATTACTATCCTTTTGAAAGGGAAAATCTTTTCGCTGTGGCATTGAAGGTTACCAGATGACTTGCATTTCGTATTGCAATCGGTATTATATCCCATACGCAGGGAGCAAAATTTCTTATTTCAAAAGAAGCTCTTGTTATTTTTTTAAATTGATGCACTAGAGTCGATGCTCCTAGCGTATCATGACTACTCACTATTACTCACTATTATTCACATGACTACTCACTATTACGAGATCATTATTAATGGAAAAAATGTTTTCGAAAGAAGAGGGAAGTAAATTATTAAGATATTTATATATATTCTAAAAACACTAGTTAATATTATTCTACTTGGTAATAATAATCAATTCACACATACACGACAACTATCCTCCTTACGTAAAGCACAGACATATCAATTACTATCCTTTTGAAAGGAAAAATCTTTTCGCTGTGGCATTGAAGGTTGCCAGATGACTTGCATTTCGTATTGCAACCGGTATTACATCCCATACGCAGGGAGCAAAATTTCTTATCTAAGAAGCTCTAGTCGTATTTCTAAGTTGATGTACTAGATTCGATGCTCCTCGTGTATCATGACTATGGAGATTACTATTAATGGAAAAAATATTTTTGAAAGAAGAGGTAAGTTTATTTTTAAGATATTTATAAATTTAATTTTTAAGGTAATCAGGGACGGTTTGGGGAATCGTCAATAGCGTCATTTTTCAAATCTGTGCACTGTGTCGTTTGCGAAGGAACATCTCAGACAGCTATTTGTCAGAACTGTCGCTGTCAGCCAGATGTTAGCGTTACAGCTCTTAATGCTCGAATAAGAAACCTGGAGAAGAGATATTCAGACTTACTAAAGGTAAGGCTCATTCACAATGAGATATAGCTTGCACCTAAATTCAGATAACGCTGAGGTTTTGGCTAACGCCACATCTATTCCTAATAAGATCTAGTTCAACTTTAGGGCTAGCTTGCTCTTAAGTCTGTTTATTTAAAATTTAGACTACTCTTAAAGACCCATTTGAAAGTTTATACTTATTTAAACTTTAACCTGCGCCCATCTTATGGTGGAGCTAGTGTGTGAATGTGCTTTACAATATATGGCTCTTGTTGTTTTTGTTTCTGATGTCTCAGGCTGAGAGGTTTTTCTTATGAGATTGCTAATAAAGACCCGTTGAAGAATTCGCATTTTCCCGATTTTGCCCTCGAAAATCTTTTCACCGAAAACTCTATCAACCCCCCACCCTCTCATCTTTTGACCAGTGCTTGTCGATAGTTTATAATATACGGCTGTTGTTATTTTTTCTGATTCCCCATGTGGGAAGATTCTACTTTGATTTCGCTCCTTAGGAACCATTGGAAAATTTGGATTTTTTTTAGATTTTGACCCAAAAAATCATGTTCCTGAAAAATCAATCAACCCCCATCCCCTAAATTTGAACCAGTGTTCTTCGGTGTTTTTTATTTATATTGGTGCTATAGTTCCTTCCTGTTCCTTACGTGATTAGGCCCCTTTTGAGAATTTTTTTTAAAGAAAAATTACATATTAAGTTTCTATATTAACTAGACAGTCAGATAAATCTTATTACGAATGGGTCTGGTGCTAGCCAAGTCCTTGTCAAATCCTTGTGAAAATTAAATTTAAAAAAAAAAACATTTTTTTTCAACTGAAAGTAAAGGGCAACTTTAAAACTCAAAGTGAACAGAAATTATTACTTTTATGAGGGGGTTGCCCCCTCCTCAATACCACGCTTTTTACGCTAAAGTTTGACTTTTTGTTAAAACTATTTAAGAATGACTCCGTAAATACTAGGGCCGTTTAATTATAATAATAAGCTTTTTTAAAAGTTTAAAAAAAAAACTTTAACTCAAAGAGCGAGTTAGCAAGGTCTTTGATTTATAGCTGTAATATTTGTTAATGCTAAAAATCCCAATGGTTCGTGCCAAAAAAAAATTACACTGTAAATATAAACAAAATACACCTTGTTTCAAAACTAAACAAAATTGACTCCATGTACCATTAATACACCAACCGATTCTGCCAAGTGCCATGATAACAACAATAATTATAATGTAATGATAATATATATATATTTACTATTATAGTAATTGCAAATATTAATATGAAATTAATATTAGTTAATAGTAAATCAATGTAATAATAGTAATATGATAACATAATGATAATAAGGTAGTAGTACTAATAGTAATTAATAGTTAATTAATAGTAAAAGTTTATTATTTTTATATTAATAATAATAGTAATATAATAACATTAATAATTTTATAATAACGATTTACTAATGTCACTTAATTTTGTACCGGTCCATTCCTCCATTTCAATGTACGCTTTAAAACTACATAACTTGCAGCCCTTTCCCCCTTGCATAAAAGTTTCCCTCTTAGCTTTCTCCCCACGAAAAAATCAATAAACGCAAGTTTCATTTCTTATGACACCAATCGAGACACCAAACCCGCCTAAAAAAAAAAAAAAAAAAAAAAAAAAAAAAAAAAAAAAAAAAAAAAACTCAGGCACCAATGGTAGAAGAAGAGGGAAACCCCTAATAGATAAAATACCAATAAAGTAAGGTAAAGAATACGGCATTGGACTTTACAGTCCCTAATGGAGGTGCTGATCTCCGATTCTTGGCCCTTCAGCCAGGAAGTGCAATGGGGGGTTGGGGGCCAACTTTCCTGTGCTTTCACACGCCATTCCTGTTTACCTTCCCCAGATTTCTCTAGGTACCCATTTAAAGCTGGGTCGACTCTGGCTGAGCTTGCAGAGTCACGCCACTGACCCCCATCCCAAACTAATAATACTTATAATTAACTAATAACTATCCAAAAAGAAAGATTTTAGCTTATTATTTTTAATTCCAAACGATTCGTCAAAATTCAATTAACATCGGTTCCATGCAGCAACCGCATTATTTCGTAGAGAAACTTGGTACCTCTCTGAAATTTTCAATGGCTGGTGTTGTTTGCGTATTTTGCGTATTAGATATGAAGAGGGAGTAGCAACTTCGGACAAATCAAAAGAATTGAAATAACTAGGCAGTGTGACGAGATTATGCTTAAACTTAAATGATAACGAATAAAAAGTAAATTTTAGTTCAACAGGAAAAATTTTCACTTACTGAGAAAAGACGCTCGGGAAGGAAGGCAACTTTTTGAAATATGAAGCGCTTTTTTTATTGCCTCTGAAACGGAATTAAATAGGATCTGAAAGTTTTCAAGTAGATAATTGGGCGGTAATTTAGATGAAGACGAACAAGTGGAAAATGGATTTTATTCGATGCGTTCGCCTCAAATACCTTTCGAGCTTCAATCTTGCACTTTTAACATGCGGCTTCCAGCTTAAATCCGAGACAACTAGCACACCTAGGTAATGGATAATTTCATCGCGTCCTATAACGGGAAACAGGAAATTTAATATAAATAAGACATGGAAGTGCCCGTAATGTGAATATACCATGAACTTAGTTTTGAAGTGTTTGGATCTAGCCTATTTGTCGTAGGCCATACTAGTCTATCGATTGCAAAAGTCAAATTGTTTTTAATGCCGTCCTCATTAATTCCAGAAAAAGTAAAGTCTGTATCATCAGCGAAATATTAGCTTTTTCATAAAAGCGCTTCAAAAATGCTGGTTACAATGCGGCTGTGAAAATACGAAAGACGTTAAGTGACACTTTCCAAAGTGTTCAGGAGACACAAAAAACTGTTTTCCAAAATATGCCTCCACATCCCTTTCGAGCTCCAATCATGCCTTTCTGGCCATCCCATGGCGGGCCTTATGTGACAATCTTCGTGGCTTTGGAAAGGTAGTGCACTTAACGCTTTTTGGTCTACAAAACTGGTCAAAATTTGGTTGTAACACGTTTTTAGGTGACTATAAAATTGGAAGATCTCGAGAAGGAACAGGGGTTCCTTCAGGGCAATCTGTTTAAATCAATCGATCAGCCGTGCCTGATTTCATTAGAATCGATATACAACTCACTTCTGACTGATATGTCAAATAGCGTGTTTCGTATTTCCATAGCCGAATGGAACAAAGGTCATTTTAAGGGCCAAGGAGTTTGAAATTCCGCAAATGATTTTTTAGGTCCTAACTTTTGAAAAAGATATTAGGATTTTTTTGTAGAGGATATTAACTTTTATTTCAATTCACTTCTTGTTATTTGATACAAACTAAAGTTTTTTTTAAACATGTTTTAATATCTGATGATGGTAACAAAATAGCAGGATACGATGAGATTTTTGGCAAAAAATTACTATTACAAAACCCGAAAGGCCAAATTCAAATTTTGGAGTCAATAAAGAAAAATATGACTAGCAAAAATCGTTTTTAGCTAGCATTAATTTAAGCCAGTCAAAATTTTTCCTAGAATTTTTCAGCTAGTCAAAAAGTTTAATGAAAAATCCGCTTGGCTCAAGTCAGTGCTAGATCTTCGTATTAGTCAAATCTCATTGTGATTGGACCTTATGTAAATTTTATGAAATTTAAATCGATCCTGAAACGGCTCTTAGTATTACAATTTTTTTTCTATTTCCAGATTTGTGGAAATTGCAGTGGAGATTACGAAGTTGGTAGACAGTGCATCTCTTTGGATTGTCCTGTTATGTATAAAAGGAAATCATTCGAAGTTGGGCTCAAAGATGCCAAATTATTTTTTTACATTTTGGAAGATTTGTAATTTATCTATCGTTTTGATAGAATTATTTTGAATTGAATTACCGCAAAGTAAATTATTTATATTTATTTAATTGGTTCAGTCGTGTTAGTTCTAACCTGAAGAGCTTGTTTCATGTCTAGTGTTCTGCACACTTTCCTATGCTGATAGCTTTTGACGATCAAATTTGAAGTTAATACGTTTACTTCTATATTGTTAATTAATTAAAAAAAAAACTTTTCCACAAAATAAGTTTTTCAAAGAAAAGTAAAGAACTCCTTTAAACCAAAAATGAGCAAAAATAAAATCAAATAATCTACCAAGCTTGAAACTACCACAAATCAGCATCGATAAATAAATGAAACCAAAAACGAACATAAATTACAATAAATAACAGAGTCAAACTCAAAACGAGCAGAAATTAACATGAGCAGGGCTCAAAACCTCTATGCCTTCCCAAGGCCAGAAGATAATTTGCACTTTACTGAAAAAAATATAAATGTTTTTACTTTTATAACTTTAATAAATCAAATAATATTAACATTTTAATTACTAAATATCAGTATATATATATATATTAAACTGACAATGCACATTCATTTGTGTTGAGATGGGAGACATAATGGGCAAATGGGAGGGTGGGCGTGGGAGGGGGACTAGTTGCCCACTAATCACGTTCGACTATTAAAAAGGGCATTTGCCCTTTCTATTTTCAATCGAATGAGCAATTTCGAAGTTCCTAAGACAACTCCTTCGATACGAAGTGCCCTGGTCTAAAAAAAAAAAAAAAAAAAAAAATAATAATAATACACTGTACCCACATCGATCTTTACTATAAAAATGTCAAGCCTTCAAATCACTTTCGACAATTAAAAAGGGCACTAGCCCTTTCAATTTCCACTCGAATGAGCCCTTTTTAAGTTTCTACGACAACGCTTTCTATAAACACCTTATATGCCCCCAGGGCATAAATTACAAACCCTTGCCCTGAGGGCAGTGAGGGGGTTGTCATCCTCAAAGACCTAATTTCTAGAACTTTCAACTACGTTAAAAAAAAATGGCTATCTCAAAACTTTGATTGGATGTGTTTGGATAAATGGTGGGCGTGGAAGGGGTGTTAGTTGCCTTCCAAACACTTTCGACTATTAAAAAGAGCACTAGCCATTTCAATTTCCAATCAAAAGAGCCCTTTTTGAAGTTTCTAGGACAACGTTTTCTATAAAAAAAAACAACCTTATATGCCTCCAGGGCATAATTTAAAACCCTTGCCCTGAGGGCTGTGGGGGGGGGGGGGGGGTG
>JAQQPU010005446.1:9609-44018 GCA_029168905.1 Artemia sp. Kazakhstan ARC1039
GAGAGAGAGAGAGAGAGAGAGAGAGAGAGAGAGAGAGAGAGAGAGAGAGAGAGAGAGAGAGAGAGAGAGAGAGAGAGAGAGAGAGAGAGAGAGAGAGAGAGAGACCGAAGATCATACCCCATCATTTATAATGAAAAGAAAGTATTCAACATGGGATCAAGCATAGGTGTATACAGGCCTGGCCCTTGGGGGAGTTGAAGATTGGGAAGGATCATATTTGAAAAAATTGCAAGCCTAATCTCCTCTTTTAAGGTTTTTTCAGGGGAAATTTCTTCAGAACAGCACTGAGGAGCGGGTCCCTTAGAACAAAAATACAGAACACAAATTCATTTCCAAATGAGAATCTTGATCTTCACTATTATTCTTATACTTGCTTTTTCCAACACTATTGAATGTTAATTAACCCGAAATACTATTAATGACTAAATGAACCCTAAAACAAAAGTAGCAATGATGGTTTCAGAGCTGCCACAAGTTCAAAGGGCCAAATATAGGTACTTGAAAATCTAATATCAATCAAAATAGAAACTTCTCTGGGGACCACTTTGGACCAAAATCTCAGTTTCAGACAACCTTGAAGAATAAAAAACCATAAAATACAGCCGATGACACTTATCTGAAGGTAAAAATAAAAGGAGCAAAAGTTTTGCAAACAAACTGGAGCAGAAACAAAAATAAAAATGATGATTTGCGGATGTCTCTCCATAATTAGAGTGACAGTAATGCATAAGAAACAGATTACCCGGGAATCATTATTCCATGGAAGAAGTGTGCTTTTATGAAAAATCCTAAGTTTTTCTGGATTTGTTTCATCGTGTTTTTCTTAACTTTTCATTTTCGCATTTGAACTTTTCACATACAAAAATACAGAATCAAAGGCAAAATTACTTTCAAAATATTAGCGAAAAGTGAATTCCGTGAATTTCAAAATCATGATGTTCAGAAAATTTGGGAATGTGAACATGCATTGAGATGGTTAATGTCATCAGACATCATACATGCACACAAGATAGGGTGTTTTAGGAGGGATTCCTACTATAAGATTTTTTGGAAGAGCCCCTTCTCTCTAGAGAAGGATTTAAGACTTGTGCTCTGAAAATAAACTTTTTTTTCTTCAAAATAAATTTGGATAGTTCCCCCCCACCTTTTTCCAAGGTTTAGACTGTTGTGCCCAAGCAAAACCTGATGAATAGTTAGCTTCTAGACGATGTTAAAGTTCTAGTGCTTAACACATAATCCTAGCAAATTGCTATACCTAAATAATAACTGAAGTATAAATAGTTAGAGTACTTACTTGTGTGCTAAAGCAGCTGATATTTTTTGTTGAAGGCAAGAATCTCCTTATAGTTGTACCAATTTTCGACATCTGAAATTATTATTTCATGACTTCCGGCTCCAAAAATAAAACTAAATAGCCTACCTGTTGCCAATATACATTTTAATTGCTGTTTTTAACCCTTTCAATGTTTTAGAATTACAGTGCGTAATATAATTAGATGGCACTGTTGTCACAACAACCCTAATGGTAATTTAAAGATAGCTTGAGTCTGATTAGTCAGTTTTTGACTAATTTGACTTCACTGAAATAATTGGCAACAGAAAAATTCCTGCATGTTTCAGAATTGAAGTATAACAAGTCCTTTTTTTAACATATTCAAAGTGCTGATAAAGCTCAAACTCGGTATTGTTCTACAGATTCGCAAATTCAGTTCTAATAGAGCCCAGTTGTTTCAGCTGTTGAAGAAGTCCTCTAAACATATATTCACTTGTATTATGCTCTCCTTGCACAGCAACACCATTTGGCTTGAACTTGTTTTATGATATTTTAGAGCATCGCTAATACCCATCAACGTTTCTTTTTATAATTTGGTAACGCCAAAAGATAGGATTTCTAAAGCTTTTATATGACTCGGACCTTAAAAAGGAGAAGAAAATCCCTCTAGAATCGAAACACTTACAGAAGTTTCCCAGAAAACAAATAAAAGTTCTTTTTTCTACCTTGAGAAATACTATAAACAAGAAACAAATAACACTGTCTTCGCTCTGAAAATAGATTTCTTAAGTCCCAAGACACACTTGGCGTTTTTTACCGAGTGTTTCTTGGGTTGCATAGGATAGTATAACGACGTACACATTGGGCGGTAAAAAAACAAAAATAAACTCAGTAGAACAAACGTCGACGGCAGCAATGCAGTCACTGCACCGTCCATTGTCACTGCAATAAACGAACGGCAAAATAAACAATCATTTATTTTAACACCTATGCCGAGATGGTGGCCTCAAAACTAATTGGAAGAGCATACAAACAGTTTGTTTGTTTGTTTTTTTTTTTTTTTTTTTTTTTTTTTACTGATGACAACTGCTGATGAAAGAGTGTTTGCAGAGGGTATATCACACACACACAAAAAAAAAGTCTTAAAGGAATTTCCTTCCCTGGGAAGGGAAAGGGCAATTGTAAAAAAAAGAAGAAGAAAAGCTAGATAATTTGATAATAATCAGGAAGCGCCAAAAAATTAAAGGAAGGTTGAAGTGTCAGGATTGTAGATAGGCCAACAGGAATGTGAATTTGAGTTTTTGGTGAGGTCTTTCAAGTAGGCGAAGAGGGTCAGTAATGTCGAGCCAAAACAAAAATTAAAAAGGTTAGCCAGCCAATGATATGGGGGCTGTTACAGTAGTTCTATCAGTGCAACCTTTCTATAGGATAATCTGTTGGAACATAATGCCAAAACTCTTTAACGAAGTTTATTGAATATTGAAGAAAGCATTAGTGTTGTTAGTTTAACCTAATCAACTCCTCAATCTTCAATCAATCTTTAGTGATATATGCCAGGGAAATTATCCCAATTGTCCAAAGAAACATGTTCATAACATAATGTCCTAAAGATGTGCATGTGAATTTGAAGATTGAATATACTACTACTACTAACAACAACTCACTACTGCACCAAGCTGCCTAAAACCAAAACAGCTACAGACGCACATCATTTATCCCAATTTATTTGAAGCCACCCCCCTCTTTACATGCTCCCAAGAAGTTCCAATTTCTCTTAAATTATTCTTTACCAAATTCTTACACCCCACTAGGGACCCTTAATGGTTGGCTGACAAGAATGTTCTTAGGTAATTTGTTATCCTTTATCTACAAAATATGTTCTAGCAATCTCTACCTTTCTCTTGAAAGTGGGACTGAACCAATTTTTTTTTGTACAACTTACTGTTTGAAATATGGTCAGTCAGTTGGGTATGCAAAACAATCTGTAAACAATTTTTCAGGCAAATATCAAACAAATTCTTCACTGTCTTTTGGACCTCCCGCGCTTCAAGACCATATTTGACCATTGTCGTCAGTGCAGCAGCAAACCAAGATTTTCCAATCTTGGTTTGCATACTTATCTTCCTAATCTTCTACACTTTCTTCAGCTGTCAAAATACACCCAGGGCCTTGACTATTCTACTTGTAATATCTTCACTGCAACCATCATCTTTACTAACAATAGTTAGTAAAGATGGTGGTAATAGTCAGTTACCTGAGACTAGGTGATTGAAGCTGTCAGCTTGACCAATCTTCTCGTTGCCCAAAATAACCTCTTTACCTTCAACTATTCCCAGTATTAGCAACTTAGTCTTCTTAAAATGAATTTTCAAATCTATTCTTGTACTCTTAATCTCAAAATCTCCAAATATTCAATCATTTTGCTAACATTTTCATCTAGGATACTCAAATCATCAGCATAATCTAAGTCCAGGGGAGTTTTACTTCCCCATTTGATTCCATGTACTCCTATAGTCTTTGCTGTGCTCTTAGCACAAAGTCCATCAAAACAATCAACGTAAATGGGCAAAAAACACAACCCAGCCTAACTCCTCATTGAAAACAAAACAATGGACTAACATCATTTCCTATCTAAACAGCAGCAATTGTATTCTCGTACATAGCACTAATCACTTTAATGTATTTGTCTGGCATACCATACAAGAATAAGACCTTTGCTAAAGCTCTTCTATCGGCTGAATCAACGCTTGCTCATAATCTATAAAACTGGGGACTAAAGATGTTTGATGACTAAAGATGTTTAGACACTTCTCAATTATTAATCTAAGAGTGAAGACTAGGTCAATACATCATCTCCCCTTCCTAAAACCATACTGTGCTTCTCTTAAGACTGTATATACAGCATCTCTAAGTGTAACAGTATTATCATACACAAAAATTTCTTTCTCCAGAAATCAAACTAATACCTCAATAATTACCAAACTCACTCTTGTCACTTTTCTTACAGAGGTGTTTAATTAGTTTTCTAAAATTGTTAGGTAACTCCTCTTTTTCGAAAATCATATTCATCAGGCACTTTTCTCTGACTTCACAACCACCATATAAAAAAAAACTCACTAACCACATTATCAGCACCTGATAGTGTGCTATCAGGTGCTATGTGCTATCAAAATATTATTTTGTAATCCTCTTAGTATTGTCACAGTTACTGTCTGTCCTGAGTTACACTATGGAATGTCTTAAGCTGACCGCGGAAAAGGAGAAACGCCTCAACGGCTTTGAGAATAGCTGTCTTAGCCAAATCCTTAGAATCTGTTGGAGAGACCGTGTCAGCAATGACGAGACCTGTACCTGCACAGGCCATCCAGATATCGCAACCGTTGTGCGACAACGTAGATGGCAATACCTTGGACACATCCTCCACCTGCCAGATCACAGACTTCCAAAAATGCTCCTCCACTGGCAACTGGAAGGCACCTGTCGCCGAGGAAGACCAAAGAACATGCTCTGTAGGACATATGAACGTGAAAGAAGAGCCTTCCAGACGAGTTGCATCCCAGAGTGGGAAGACATATATGCAGCAGCTCACGTGAGAGTAGGTTGGAAGCTACTCACCAACGCCCTGTGTGCCTCCGGAGGCACTGGAGGAACTAAAATAAGGTCTTCCTCACAAAAAATATCTTCATTCACTTCCAAAGTGTCACAAAATTTTCATTCTTATCTATATCTTTTCCTGTAGTTATATCCCATTTTAGCATGTTTTCAAAATGTTCTGCCCATCTCTCTTTAACTCTGTCCTTATCATGAAATACAGCCCTGTTCCTACCTTTAACTGGGACAGGTCTAGATTGACTGTTCCCTTTCAATTCTTTAACATACCAGTGCAATATTTTCAATACTGTTATCAAAAATATAGACTATGCAAAAACAATAAATAATATCCCATCATAAGATGTTCAGAGAATGCATACATAATAAAGAAAGATGATTCAGTATATATGAATAATATAAAAAAACTGAAAGGGTCTAGTTACAAACGCAGCCAAAGAGGGAGACAAATCTACTAGGCTACCCTAGCCTAGTTTGATCAGCATACAAATGAAGCATAAGAGATCAGACTTTGATCCCTCTTCCCTTTTCTAAACACAGACATTATTTTTGCTTTTTTCTATTTCTCTGGGACTTGTTAAGTCTCAAGTGAAAGTAAATAATTTTTTGAGCAGGGGTTTCCTACAAGTTGAGTGAGAGATTCTTTTTAATGACCATGGGGCGGAAAACTTTGATTCATGGTCTTTGGAAGATTTGTAAGTAATTTGTCTATACCCTATGGGACAGTTTTCACAGCACACATAGGGATATCAATTCGAATTTGGCTGATAATGGCGATGACTCACTCAGAGGGAAAACACTATACAGCCAAGCTCAAAAACATAATAGAGGTTGTTAACCAGCCAAGTCTTTTGGGTCAATTGTTGCAACTCTATCAGTGTAAGGTATTTCGGTAATTAGCTTTAATACAGAATTGTTTGATGGTGTTATTTGACTCAATTTAATATTTTTATTTCAGCCAACTAGAACAAACAACGACCATTAAATTAACATAAAAAATAAAACAAAAAAGGAAAATAACTAAGACCCAGCAAAACACAGCAAAGATTATTCTAGTTGGAATCACAAGGCTCATACAGCTTTTGTTATATTGTCAATGAAAGGCGTTGAAGATGGGCTCATAGTGCCCCAAGAAGAAATGATACCACAACAAATAAAACATTATTGTTAGCATACTGTCTGGTCTTCACTATTCAATTTCATAGGTCCTTTCCCTGTAAATCAACTCAATTGTCCCAATAAAAGCCAAGTGATGTGGCTGGGGGTACAAGTACCCCTTGTCCCTTTGTATAGCATCTATTAGGGTGCAATTTGGCTCAATGTACTTTACTTTTTAATCCTTGCAGTATTTGAATGCCCTAACCAAACTAGTAATCTAAAATACAAGTCCTTTGTTATATTTTCCTTAAATTAGTAAACTTCACCTCTTTTACACTTATCTCTTGATGCCAAAAGGCAGGCCCTAGTGCTCTCCTATCATTGTCAAATTCGTTTTACTGCATAGTGAGGTTGCTAAAATTACACTTCTAGCATCATTTTAACACTTTTTGAAGTGTGTACACTTCTCACAATCTTGAGCTAGATTTTGCTCCTTAATGCCAAAATAACATTTTTATGAAACTTTTTGAGCTTCTCCAATATAAGTAGAATAGCATAAATATGTGTTTAATTGGTTACAAACAGCAAACATGCAGAGACATGACGAGGGGGTGGGGGAAATGGGGGCGGTAAAAACAGGGTCCAGACTGAGACTGGGTAGGAGTGATATTGGCAATATTTTAGTAAAAATAGAAGTGCAAACTGTGCCCAAATCAATATTGAGAATTGCCTGTCTAAGTCAGAAAAATTATCAAACTACAGTTTCTGGTTGGCCCTGAAGAGTACACATATAGTTCAATTCTGGATATGATTAAGTGTACCCCCTTTCCACTGGATCCCCAAAAGTCATTTGGTTTCAAATAGTTTGTGGTAAGGAGCAACCCAGCTCAATAGTAACTGAAACTCTAAAAAACAGAATTTTGATACCAATAGATACATGAAATGAATCAGATTTTTATGCTGATTTCATATATGTAAGTTTAATCAAGTTAGTTATACTCATCAAAAGTTACAAGCCCAAGAAAATTTGCCTTATTTTCAAAACAATGGGAAAACACCTTCTAAAAGTAATAGAATCTTAATGAAAATTACACCATCAGATTCAGCATATCAGAGAACCCTGCTGTAGTGGTTTCAAGCTCATATCTGCAAAAATGTGAAATTTTGCATTTTTTTCCAGACGAAAGATCATGGATGCATGTTTATTTTTTTTTTTCTTGGGGTGATTGCATAGACCCAGCGGTTCTAAAATATCGTGAAAGGGCTCATTCGAACGAAAATTAAAAGTTCTAGTGCCCCTTTTTAGTGTCAAAAAAATTGGAGGACACCTAGGTCCCCTCCAGCACTCGTTTTTTCCCTAAGTCACCCAATCGAAAATTTTGAGATAGACTTAATCCCCTCCCCCGTTCCCAGGGGAGGGGCTGCAAGTTATGAACTTTGCCCATTGTTTAGATATAGTGTTGGTTATTGGGAAGTATAAAGACGTTTTCAGGCGGGATTTTCTCTGGTGAGGGGGGTCGGGGGTTACATGAGAGGATATTCCCATGGAAGAATTTTTCATGGGGGAAGGGAAATTTCCACGAATGGAGCGTCGGATTTTCCAGCATTATTTAAAAAATGATCAGAAATTAAATAAAAAAGAACAAGTTTTTTCAACTGAAAGCAAGGAGCAACATTAAAACTTAAAACAAACAGATATTTTTATATATATGAGGGGGTTCTCCCCCCCCCCCCCGTCAATACCTTGCTCTTTAAGCCAAAGTCTTTTTTTAGTACGTTCAAAAGAGCTATTTATTCTAATCAAATGGTCTTTGTCATTCAGGGGTCATTCTTAAAAAATTGGAACAAAATTCAAACTTTAACATAAAGAGGGAAGTATTGACAAGGGGGCCCACCCACCCATATATGTAATAACTTCTGTTTGTTTTAAGTTTTAATGTTGTTCCTTACTTTCAGTTGAAAAAAAACTTGCTTTTTTAATTTATTTAATCTGTATAAGGGACTAGTTCAACTCAAGCTTGAATTTGGAATGTCTCTAGCCTCCCCAATATTTTAAAAAAGATGTGTGAGATTTCTTACCATGCAAGACTAGCTCAGCTGAAACTCCCAAAACTTGTATATGGGAGAAAAAGAGTCAATACCATTCTATTAACCAAAGGCAGGTTCAGGCTGTCAATAAATTCAATTATCTCAGATCATACATTAACATCAACAGCAGATGTAGCAAAGAAATCCAATGCTGTATTGCATCAGCTTCCACTGTGTTTGCACAGCTGTGGAAGCCACTATAGAAAAGGAAGAAAAGCCACAGGAAAACAAAATTCTGTATTTATAATGCCCTAGTCAGATCAGTCTTACTGGGAGACATGGCCCTCAAAAGTCACCAAGGCACACGCCCTCAACACTTTTGAACACAGATGCCTGAGGATCATATTGGGGTTAAAACACAGCAAGCAAATCCCAAATATGGTCATCCACCAACAATGTGACCCAAAGTATGACATCACATCTATCATGTGATACTGCCACCTGTCCTGGTTTGGCCATGTTTGCCAAAGACCAGCCAAGACTTTTACAAATCAAATCCTATGCTGCAAACCAGCACCTGATTGGAGGAAATGACATGGAGGACAAGCCAAAACTTGGCTTAACACCATCAAATCTGACCTTGAGCCAATTGGCTTATTCTGGAGACATGGTTGCAGATGAGACCCTTCCAGGCTTGAAATTATTGCCTCCTTAACCCAAGACTGTAGCCTGTGGAATTCAACAGTCTGCCAGATCCTGTCTCCATGGAGAGCTACATAGCTTGTGTCCTGATCCAAGTATAAGTAAGTAAGTAAGTAACCTACATTTCAATGAAGGCCAACACTGTGCAAGCATTATTTCCTATTGTTGGTCCTAATTCAAGAGCCAGAGGTCATTGGCTGAAGCTTGTTAAGCAGTCCACCCTAACCAGAGTCCACACTCAATTTTTTCCTCAAGAATTGTCAAGGGTTAGAATAAACTCTCTGAATACACAGTTACTGCTGAATCTGTCGAGATTTTCAAACAAAGGTTGGATGCTGAGTGGTCTTCAAGGGAGATTAAACTCGACTGGGATGCTACTGATCATCCAATTGCACCTGGTCACTAAACAACTATGAAAATAACTTCAATCGTCAACTCTGGATCTCCACAAGGAAAAATCCTTAGATTCATCCAAGCTGCAATTTAAGGTAATATATAAAAAAAAATTAACAATTGAAAGAGTAACAGTTCAGGCCAGGCATATAAATTAGGGGATTTCTTTAGATCCATAGACCACTCCCCCTAGAAATCAAACCTCTTGACTTTGGGACTTTTTACTATTACAACTTATATTTTAATATAATTTGCCTGCTGTGTGTTTTCAATCACAGTTATGTCCTCCTAAATCTTACCTTCCCTCTCAAAAGACTCCCTGCATTCACATCTGGTCAAGGATGTACACAAGGGGTCATTGACCCCTCATGAAATCTACAAACACCACAACTATATAATTAGCCAGTACTTTTTCTGTTTTATCCACATTGTTGCCAGTTATAAGCCTTCTTAAGTAAATTCATATATATGACACACTTAAGACTTAAAATACATATCTAATAACAGCAGTATTGACAAAATTTGACAAAGAAGACGTTTATTTGCTGCAAATACTGCTCTAAAAAGGGTGAGAATACTAATCATCTTCATACATCCTATAACTTAGGACTAAAGAGCCTACTGATTCTGAAATTTTTTGTATTCATCATAGAATATAATTTTCTGGCAAATAGAATTATACATAATCAAGTGCTGTAAAGCATTTTGAGCCAAGCATAAATTTTTTGTTGTGCAAACAGGAATATCTGTGTCCAAAGGATTCAGACCCCCTCCCTAAATCTTTAGTAGATTATTAGTTATACTTCCAATATAGTTCACACATTTTCCCAGATCAATCTTCCTGTTTAAATACTTTGTATGTACATGCTCATGTGGTATTGTACATGTGCTTCATTGGTGCTTTGTTTAATGATTTTACATTACCAAACAGAGTAATTCTTAATTTAGTTCTTAAATAAGAGGTTCAATTTACATTAAGTATTTGAGAGTAAGAGCCTTCCAATTCTGGAAATTCTCTATTCATCAACTTCTGATCCCCTGACAAAATAAAACAATGCAAAATCAAGGAATGTAGAGCATTGTCATACTTCTTGCTTACTTTTCCTGTTCAAAAAGTATTTCTGTATCCAGGAGGCCAAGCCACTGTCCAAAGACAATTACTTTTATATAATTATATATAATTAAATATAATTTCTTATATTTTCAATAACTCTTACACTTTCTTTTGAAATCCCTTCCACCCCTGAACTAATCATTGCATATCTGCCTAGAATAGAGGTAACAGAATTTCCTTAGTGTGCACTGATAATCCTTTTTTTAACTGGTTTCATTACATAACCCATAATTGCAACTTAAGCCTTTCTTAAGAAATGCTTAACTTACACTATGTCTTATCACTTTTCACCTTATTGGTAAATTTCTGTTAAATACAATTTCAAGACTAGATTCATTCTATTTGGTTACAGTGCATTTTATCTTCTCTTCTGAATCAAACAGGTTTTCAGAATTGCTTCTAGTTTAATTGCCTCTTAGGCCCATAAATAAAATACAATAATAACAAAATTGTAATTTCATTGAACTTCAGATTTACACCAGATAAGGATGAAAAAGCAGTTGATAAAAGGTAGATGGTTGAAAAAGCTGGAAATAAACAGCTGGAATGACAGAATAAAAGTCAAACAAGAAGCAATTATTCATAATGCCTTGGAAAGATTTAGCTCTAATCCAAGAAGACTGATTAATGCTGAAGCTTATTGATGATTTATGATTTTTGGTGATTACTTATTAATAAAGGTTTCATAGGTATGATAGAAGTTGCTGGCAATGTAAGGTTTTATGAACTGCCAATATAACTTCATCCCAGCCCTTCATCACAGAATTGGTTGCCCCCCCCCCCCCCTGTGAAGAAGCTATGTATGCCCATGATGGGCTGATGGCCAAAGTTTTCTGGCTTTGTTGGTTTGTATTATATTTTGGGCTATCTCATCCACAGTTGGCTCATAGTACAAATTTAAATAATAAAAAAAATATAAAATCAGCAAACTTTTGTATATAGACAAGTGTAATATTCAGACATTAGGGGTAGGAGGCTGGGATACACTAAAACTGGAGAAAATATTTTTTTTTTTTTTTTTTTTTTTTTTTAGTAATGAAGCAAAAGTTCTTTTACTATAGTGTCTGGTTCAAAAGAGAGGATGAACTAACTTTTATTTAAAGAAGAAACAAATAATGATTAATTATTTGTTATGCAATCATTGTTAATTGCAAATTAAAGGTGTCCAAGAGTCCTGACTGGGCCCAGAACAAAAAACCTCTTCTGCCCCACTTGGAAGCCCTGGATTTGCAACATACAAGCTTTATTTTACCTTTCTGCTCTAGCTAGGACCTTTAGTTCTTGCCAACAAAAGACTTGGACTTTTACCAGAGGCATAATTACAGTATTTTATTGGGAGGCAAGAGGGGTCAGTCAAACAGGCACCCAAAAATATTTGTAGGTTAAACAATGCCTCTGGAAAACATCTAACAATTCCTCCTATGTCTTTTGGAGTGTCAATATTTTAGAACCATTTTGGTCACTGTCATCACTGAAGCTATCAATATTCTAATCTTGGTTTGCAGCTTTAATGTCCTATCCTTCTAAACTTTTTCAAGTGTGAAAAAAACACAATGGACCTTGGCTATTATACTTTTTACAGGAAGTTAAATATGCAAATAATAATAGAAGGAAACATCACAATCTGATTGGTAAATTTATAGGCTACATATCCACACAATTTAGCTCTGAGGCAAGTGAATATATATTTTAATACCTTCTTTTATGCTTTTACAAATTCAATAATTGCTTCTGGACCAAGTTTCATTTTGGGAGCCTAAAGGGGGCTCAAAACAGGCCATAGTCATTAAAACTTTAAAAATGTGCTTCTAAAAAACTATCTAGTGAGAAAAAATTGTATTTTGTAGCTGATTCAGGAATGGTCATTATTATTTATGTTAGTCTTAATAGGAAAATGTTATTTTGAAAACAAATTTGCTGGAATTTTGAAAAAGAGCCTGAAACCCCCTTGAAAGAGGCATCAAATCAGAACAGAAAGCACACCATTGTCAAAAATCCTGAATAAGAACTTATAGTTCTCACCTTAAACAACAAGGAAAATCAAATTTTTGCATGGGTAGTAATGGTGCATTCTCTTTTTTTTCTGTTTTTTTTTTCCTTGTTGATAATAGGATATTGTTACATCATAGAGATGTTTCACTGAAAAATCATAGAGAGTTCTTTAAGGCCTTGTTTAAAAGCTGATTTTTATATCTTATTAGTTTCAACTAGTCTTAAACTTCACATCATAGTCTAAAAACTACACACATTGTAATACATTACCTTTTAGGCCCAATTAAAGGCTCAAAATGGAATTTGATCTAGAAATGGTTATTGACTTTGGAAAGAGCATTAAAAAATGGCATCAAATAATGTTATCCACTTACTTCTTAGCTAAATTATGTGAATATACATAAATTTACCATATGATTAATGTTAATATGCTGCATATTATAAAGTAAGGATTTCATTAGGCCTACCTTTATTAGTTTTTTTTTTATTTAGTTTCACACCTTTCCCATAATTCTACATGTCTATTTTACCCATTTCACTGGATTTTGATGAATTATTCCAGGGCTATAGGCTATGAGACCATTAGGGAGGGGGGCAGCTTCTTATTGGCCCAAAAGATATAAAAAAAATCACTGTCTAATTATATAAGATATGACATAGGATACAGCCTCACCCTTTCCTAAGAAAAATGGGTAATTATTTAGCCTTGGCCCCCTCATAAGTAGACATGTTAAGAAAACAATTCTTACTTTAAAATATGTATAATGATCCTAGTTCTTATATTATCCAAGGGGAGAACCTTTATCATCAAGTCTTTCCTCTAAAAATCCTCAAAACTGAAAAAGTTTCCAAATATCACCACGTTCTTAATTCAATGCTTAAGTCTTTTGAAATTGCCGCTGTAAACTGCTGCCAAATTAATTGTTTTTTAGATAGCGTGTAGCATGTGTTTAACAGGTGTGTCAAAAAACGTGTTTAAAGAAAAAGTAGTGGTATATTGAGATTATAGAAAGTTGTTTTTCATTTTCATAATGAAAATGAAAAACTTTTTTTTCAGAAAAAACTATATATGTTAGGTTAGGTTATTACACTGCTATTAATATTTTGTATTTACGCCACTGCTATTCGCCCTTCGCCACTGCTATTCGCCTTTCGCCACTGCTATTAATATTTTGTATTTACGCCACTGCTATTCTCCTGTCGCCACTGCTATTTGCCCTTCGCCACTGCTATTTAAAAATAAAAATAAAATAAAAAGACCAGCATGAACGCTATCTATAAAAGAACTTATTAGGTGGCAATTTAAAGCGGCAATTTAAAAAGACTTAAGCATTGAATTGAAAGTGTGGCGATATTTGGAAACTTTTTCTCTTTTGAAGATTTTTAGAGGAAAGACTTGATGATAAAGGTTCTCCCCTTGGATAATATAAGAACTAGGATCATTATACATATTTTAAAGTAAGAATTGTTTTCTTAACATGTCTCCATATGAGGGGGCCAAGGCTAAACAATTACCGAAAAATGTTTTAATTTAATATGAAAATTGGGATCATTAGACCATAGGCCTATTCAATCTTTTTTGAAAATTCTGGCCTATAGGCTAACTAGGCCTAGTGGAAAAATAACTATATCTACATTTGAATTCACTGTTTTCTTAAGAATAAAAAAAGTTTTTCACCTGAAAGTTAGGAGCAATAGGCCTTTAGAAGTTATTCAAAATGAGCAGCAATTAATCAATATAGAGGAGAGGTTCCCCTTTCCCAACCCTTGCCCTAAACACTAAAGTTTGAATTTTTGTAAAAATTCTTTATGAGAGACTGTTGAAACACCATTGGTATCATTACTATTAAAGGCTTAAAATGGAGTTTGCCCAAGAAGTGATTCTTGAATATGGAAAGAGCATAAAGAATGGCATCAAACAATGCATTCACTTACTTCTTAGCTAAATTACATAAATATGTATCACTATATCATATGAATAATGTTAATATGATGCATCTTATAAATTTCATTATTTTTTTTTATAATAGCCTAGTTTTTTTTATACAGTCCGGTCTATATTGGACCATTAGGGGGGGGCAGCTTTTTATAGGCCCTCAATATGTAAAAAAAAACAATTCATTGTCCAACTAAACAGGTACGATCTAGGCTGTAGTCTCACCTTTTCCTGAGAAAGATTTACTTTAGTCTAATATCAGGCCGCATTCAATCTTTTTGAAAATTCCGCACCTAGTGGAAAAGCAATAACAGCGGTACAGCCGCGTTTGCATTTATCGTTTTCTTTACAATAAAAAAAATAAGTAGGTAAAAACAAAGTTTCTCATCTAAAAGTAAGGAGCAACATTAAAATTTATTTAAAACGAACTGGAATTAATCCAGATAAGAGGAGTGATGTCCCTCCCCAAGACAATTCACGATTTTTTGGGAATGACTGTTCAAATACAACTGCCGTTGAATGTGGATGAGAAGTATTTTTAAAGAATTTTAAGACTAAAAGACAAGCGGGCTGCAGCCTTCTCCCGATTTTCTAAGTTGAAGTCGTCTTCTCTGGTTGTCAAAATTGCTTCCCTTCAATTTCCTGCGAATATTTAAGGTTTTTAATTTGAGGCTTTCAGAGAATATTAGGGAGAATATTGAACTAAATCAAAATAAAACTATGTGCTAAGCCCTGACACTTCGCCAATTATTTGGCGGCCCGGCACCGATAGAAGACAATGCTGGCAAGGAGAAAAATTTTGGCGGCTTGTCACTGGTACCACTGGTGTGGCGGACAGCCGCCGGTCTGTCTATATTTAGCCTTTTGTTTTTACAGTGATTTGTTAATTTCGACGTGCTAAATAAGCTAGTGTGTTAAGTAATTTTGTAAAAGTTTGCCGATATTGATTTCTATAATGAAAATGGGATTAAGAGCTGAAAGACAGAGCAGGCAGTGGCGTATTTAAGGGGGTGGGGAGGCTGGGCCTTTAGATATTTGACAAGATTTTGTTAAAGAGCTTATTCTCTTTCTTCCAACATGCCTCTTAATTTCTTGCACCACAATTTGATAATTTGGTTGAAGTGGCTCACAACAATAAAAATTTTCCCTTTACAGATATTTTTTTGCTTTTATATATCTATTAAGATTCTTCACTTTTAACATCTATCTCGTGTATTCAGCGTAATTTGTCGCTTCTTTGGTCATTCAATCCCAGTGCTCAAGTTTCAAGCATATTTTATGGCAAAATTTTCGTTTTTTTTCTAAATCTTGATCATGAGATTAAGGGTTTTTAGTTTTTGTCTTTCAAATGGATCAGTATGCTGTGAAGGAGCAAAATGTTTGGAATTTAGAGAATAACTAAAATTTTTAACTAATTTTATATAAGAGAATAAGAGAATAACTAATATATAAAATTATATAACATTATATAAAATATAAAATTTAATATAAAATTTAATAAGAGAATAACTAATTTTTGTGTCAGAAATCCATGCAACAGTTTTTCCCCATGGATTTTGTCCATTGAAGTGCCTTAAGTCAACCTGAGAAAACAAAATTGGTTGGCCCAGTTTCAAGAATGAAGTATAGACATAACCAATCTTCAAAATATTTTTTATTTCATTGAAGCCCACCTAACTTTCTCTAAGTGCCCTGTACCCTGCAAATCTGATGGAGACAAAAATATTCGGCCCAATTTCTAACATCCCAAACCGATACAGCCAAAATTAGTTTCAATTTGTTTTCTACGTAGAGGTCCTCCTGGCCAAGAAACATATGAATGTTGTTTTCAAGTTTATTGGAGAGACGAAACTTAAGGCCCAGCTTTTGTCCATCCCAAATCTTTTAGTCTTTTGGTCAGGAATGACAAAAGGAACAGGAGTAACAAAAAAGGAACAGGAGGGGGCTAGTTGCTCTCCAATCGCTTTCGATTCTTAAAAAGAGCAAATATGCTTCTTAAAAGGGGCAAGGGCAAGTATATTATATCCAGTATGAATCCATGTTCAATTAATTTAATTTTGATGCCACCAAAATTAACAACAGATCGTTAGGTCCCTCTTTCCTTTTTTAAAGTCTGCTTTTGACATTTTTAAAGTATGATGCTTTAGCATAGTTATAAGATAACCGATTTTTTTTAGCGCATTAATTGCACATCGCAACTTAATTCTACAGGTAATTGTTACATCGTCTGATGTTTTAAAATAGTTGCAATGGTGCTCTGAAGATTTAGGATTTTCTAAGCATAACCGAGGAAAAAATCCCTCTCGAATTTCTGTGCGGGGTATACCAGTGGGGGCAAAATCTGCTTGCTGAAAAATGGGATTGCGATTTTCTCCAAAGGTGCATGTAAACCGATCGTTTTCAGCCATTTTTAAGACTTAAGGCACATCTCAAAAAATTATCGCGTACTCACCTACTGAATTTTCTGTTTTCCAAATTTTGTTAGCTATATTTATTCCCTGAACTACAGCAATATCTTTAACTCCATGTGATGTCAATTTTCCTAACAACTTCCAAAACACGATGGTCTAGCACAAACAAGTACACGAGAGGATGTAAACAGGGTAAGGCTCGTAAGCACTCTATAAATCCCCCTAAAATGTCTAGTTTTTTACAATTGTGCTTATTCTTTTTCATTTTTTCTTTAAGTTGCGAGTGGAAGTAACATTAATGCATAGTTTTCTTTTCAGGCACAAGAATACGTTTCAATGCACACGATACCCCACTCTAAGTTGCTAAACCAGCCGTCTTGAGTTGGTTGACTTTCATCAGCCAATGTTTGATTCATATTAACTTTATTTATTTTTAAGCGAAGTTGGAAGCTAAATCAGGAGCAGAAATATTGAAGAGCAATCTTGTAATGCAATCCTTTGCAATCAAGTAATTGCAACCATTTTTGACGCATGAAGAGCGTCTTCTTTTCTTGTTTTCTTCTTCTTTTTTTTTACAATGAAATAATGAATTAATGATGCAGCCAGGAAAGATGGGGGGATTCGAGGGTTCATTCCCTTTTTCCAGGAATTTGGAAAATTTGACAAAAATACGTCTTGGCTGATCAAAACAAGGCCATAAAAATACTTTTTCATTAGGTGCACCCCTTCTCCGAAATGAGTCGGGCCCTTGCCAAAACGGAGTCCTATGGCTGCGCTACGGGTGAAGTAAAAAAAAAAACAAGGTACAGAATACGGCATTGAACTTCACAGTCCCTACCAACGGTGCTAATCTCCATTTCATGGCACTTCAACCAGGAAGTGCAATGGGGGGGGCCTACCTGCGCTTTCACGCATCCTTCCTGTTTACGTTCCCCAGATTTCTCCAGGTACACATATAGAGCTAGGTTGACTCTTGCTGAGCTTAAAGAGTCAAGCAAACTGATCCCCGCTGAAAATAAAATTGCCAGAAATACCATGAATAGAACTCCTGTCTTAACGGACAAAAGATTTCAATTCTAGCGCGCTAACCACTTGGCTAAGTAGTTAGAGTGAAGTGGTTTGAAAAAAAGGATAAAAATATATTTTAACGAAAAATTTAATGCTTATAATGATAAAAAGAAACGGTAATAATTACAAAATCTAGACTTGAAGAATCTATTTCAACAAATTAGAATAGCAGTTTATAGAGCATGATGAGTAAAACGGTAAATATTGTTTTGTTCAAAATAAGATTTGGCTGACGCCGAGCTGTTTGGTCCATTCACAGCAAAAATTTAACCAAATTCTAAAGCTAGTTGGAGCTAAGACTGAGGTTTGATCTATTTTCAATCTCGGTACTAGATAAATCTTACTCTTAATAGGCTCTGTTTAAAAATTTTACCACCAAGGGTTTACTGATTATAATCATGTAAGTCACATTTGCATTATTAACAGTCCGAATTAACAACATTCAATATTAAGGCAGACCTCAAATTTCTCATGGGATTGAACGTGTTAGCCTACAAAGCCAAATAAAATTGTCCACAGAAAATAGTAAATGGAAGATCTAAAGCTGAATTTGAAAGGCCATGAGTTCAGTTTCGGATTTTCCATCTTATAAAATACGAAGAAGAAAAAAAACCCTAAGAAAGTGAGACTCAAGGCCAGTGAGTTCAGAACAAAATTTCAAAAAAATATTATCTGTACGAAAAAATGCCTCAAAATTTTTTTCGATGCACTGGACTTTGGATGAATATGAAAGATTTTAAACCTGTTCAGTAGCCATTTTTTAAGGTTAATAACCAAAAAATTCCGTGTTTCTGGGTGGAACTTTCAGACCACTATTTCAGTTTACACTATTCATATTTCCTAGGTCGAAGAGGGTATAAAAAAATCCTGTAAATTAAAAAAGATTACTATTCTTAGCCTGAAAGTGCTAGCATTGTTCAGCCCTTACATTACACTTCTTTGCCATCTGACATGTATACAGGAAATTATTTAGTGAGAACGGGGGATTCGTCAGTTCCAAACCCTAAAAGAAGGTGAAATACATGAAGAATATAGGAAAATTTGTACATACCTTACCCATATATAAAATAAGTGTTTGATTATTTTTGATGTTAAATTGATTATTTTAAATGTTAAATTAATGTTACGAGCATTTAGAAGTGAACTCTACTAAAAAACTGTTTTCTCTATGCTGAATTATCGGAGTCTTTGTGTTGTTGCTTTCCCGTGATTTTTCACTTCTAGTCAGATGTTATGAATTATTCAAATTCCAGTCGAATAAGATTTAACTCGAGTGTTATTTTTAGTTTCAAGGAGGTTTAGGTCAGGCTACCTCAAGGTTGAAAGAAACCATAGGTTGGCACGGGACTCAGGGACAGATTGGTAGCTTAGTGCAATCTTCCTCGTGTTGATTTATGTTTCTATTGTCTCTGATAGGGAAGTGTATAGCTACACCAGGGAAATTGTAAGTATAGAAGTGTGAGAGAAAATTTGACAATATTAATGAAGATTCAGACATCAATGCTGGAAGTGGAGCATTCCACAACTAAAGATGTCACCATGCTTCCATGGTCACCGCTCAGCCCATACTAAAATTCTTATGACTTTTTCTTTTCTCACCTCAAAAAGAGAATGAAAATATTCTGAAACGCAAAAGACTCACAACTATTACTGAAAACCAATGGCGGGTTCCTGTATCTCTGAGAACCTCCGGAAACGAAAAAAAAAGAAAGCAAAATGCAAATCCGGTAAAAATATAGAATATAGTGCATTGGAGCTCAAGGGTCTCATTTCATATGTACATTCAGATAAGTGCAATGTAAAAGGTATACAACCAGAGGTATAATGACATATTAAAAGATAAATTTACCCTTTTCAGACTTGTACAATTTGTTCAGTTATTTCGGGATGTTTTCTTGGCAATGTTTCATATTTTATACTGCGCCAGATAATTTAAGACTGCTGAAAACATTCTGGTAAGGTAGAGTAAAAAAAGAAAAAAAAGGATAAGACATCTTTAACAAAATATGGCAACGTTATAGAAAAATTATTTCGCTGTAGGCTATTACAATACATTTGCTGACTTAGTTTTCTAATTAACATAAGTACGTTTTACTTATTATTTTTTTTTATTCTGTAAAAGGAGTTGAAATAATCTCACTTCTCCCTTGAATTCCAAGATGCAATTTATATTATTCATTATTCGTAACAGTTTATGCTACAAAAAATACAAATCTTATGAAAGAAAACTATATTGAGACAATAATAAAAAATGGTCTATGGAAGAACGCCATACCATTTTCATCGAACTGTGACAGTAAAAATTTTCACATCCTCGTTGGGCTTATCCGTTTTAGGGTGAACTTTGACCTGTGATATGTTTTGAACGACTTCCATTCTTTTGATAACTCTTCCAAAAACTGTGTGTTTATTGTCTAACCAAGGCTGGAAAATAAAAACCGTCATTAGTGAATTTAAGCCACTTTTGTAATGAATTGTCATCATAAGGTAACAGTAATAATAACTTGTTCACCAAAATTTATACAAAAAAGAGTAAGATTATAGCCTGAATGAGCGAGCAAATTTTCTAATGATTCTACTTCTTTTTTTTACAAGGAAGGCCGACAGTTTTGACGTCTTTGAGCTATAGAATGTGATATGTTTCGAATTAATCACTTATAACTTTTTGAAGTACCGTAACAAAGCCTATTTATCCAGGATTCCAACGTAACAATCTCAGAATATGGTAAACGAAAAAAAATTACACAAAAAAAACAACAAAAACACAAAAAAGCCTAACAACAGAAAAAACTAGAAATATTCCCAAAAAGATGAACAGACCAAATTTATGTGGAAATGAAGGAAAAGAGAAGCATAAAGGATAAGAAACGACTATGTAAACATTTAGAATTTTGAGGTAAAAACTTGAAATGTGTTACATGTTTTAAAACATATGAACGTTAACTGATAAAAAAAAAACTTGAGGACTTCGGACTAAAGCATATGCATTGCCCGGATTGTTACGTACTGGATTCTCATCCAGAAACTTAAACAAAGAATTATCGCCAAAATTTTCAGAAGAAATATTTGACAATTTAAGTTAAATGAGCTAAAGGAGATTTTTCTCTAAGGTGTTTTATCTTAAAGTGCTTGTTTCATGAGACGAAAGGAAATTAACTGCGATTATAATGCTAAAGGAGCTTTCGTAAAGGACGAATAGAATAAAACTATTTACAAAACTGGGCATAAAAAGATACGTTAAAAAACAAATACTTCTAAGAAGCCTCGTTCTTTTTTTTTTTTTTTTTTTTTAGCAAGCGCTTTATTTCCAGAAGTATTCTAGCTTTATTTCACGGGTAGCACGATACGGGTTCTAAGTGTGTCTAGGAATTACATCCTCTTTTTTTCCAAGAATAATTATAACGTCGTGTAGTTTTGTCATGATCAATACTTCTGGCCAAGACCGAGCTATCACTGGTGGCTGGTGTAATTTCTGAAGATCTTTTTTTCATGTATCCATTAAGATACCATAGTTATTTAAAAATTCTTATTTGTCGCATCTAGCAGTCTTTTACCATGGACTTTTTGCCGTAATTGCAAAGCTTTAAATATGTTTGTGAAGAAGTAGAAGAAATCAGAGAAAAAACAAATGAAAACAAAAATGGGCACAAACACACAGGAATTTATTTTGACATGATGAAGAGCCAAAAATATTAAAAATAGGCCACTTCAATGGAATCTAAGAATTTTTGGGAGGGAATTTTTTTTAGAAAAAACGAGATTTGAAGAAGGCATGGACTTAAAGACCTACCCCTATGATCTATTTTTACAGTGTACATGTCTGTGCTTGTGAAATTTCTGAAAATGGCGGATTCAAGAGTCGCATGAAAAACAGCACATATCGAGCTTCCAACTGTCAGGCTTATATAGTTACCATGCAATAGGAAAAGCTGGGAAGTTCTAAAATCAGATGTTGTGAGAAAGCCTACTGAATAGTTTCCTTCAGTTGAGTCGTACTACCGCACGGCTAAAACTAAACAGAAATTTATCAAACCACTTAAGAGTGAAGCAAAGATACATGAGTTGTACTAAGGAAGTGAAAAGAATATGGAACAATGCTAATCTCTAAGTTCAAATACAGCAATATACTCACTTACTAATAAAACTTAAACGGTCAAGCTCAAAAGGCTGACATGTAGAATGAATGCCAAGATAGGCTTTCTCGTAATAAAAATGACACAGAGTTGACTCAAGAAGCCAATGAAGAATCCAGAGAGAATTTGAAACGTAATCAAAAATCCAAGATGGAGTATAAGACTGAGTCAATTTAGATGCTCCCGAGTAATATACTACAGGTTGAAAATGTGTTTCTCTTACCTCGTTGAAATATTACAGTTTTTCTATAAACAAAAGATTAAGGCATTGCAATACTCACGTTTAGAGGAAAACTAGAAAATTATCAACGGATTTTACTGTTGCGTTTGGCTGAAGCTCTCAGAAGGCCATGGTGCAAATGAAACCGCTAGTGCTCTCCTTAATATCCTGTCAAAAGTCCTCGATACCAACCCAAACATCTTCAAAATTGTTGCTTTATCTAAGACGTGCATAAGCCCAAACAAAAATTTAATTGCCAGTTTTACTGTGCAAGATTTCCAATGCCAATACGCCATACTTGAAAAAGTGAGAATGAATTTTTCTGAACCGGAGTACTTATCTATCCATGAATTATCTATAGACGGGGGAGACATAGTGCCACAGAAGAAATTTTCCAGAGCTAAAAGATAACATCTCACCTAGATCTTACAAGACAATCACTCGAGGTGAGAAGACACCATCTTTTCGCTCTTACATAAACAACTGACAATAATCTTTTGACTACAAGGCAGTATAAACAATGTAGGTCCTTTAGTCAAAATTACTTAAGCTGGAGTTATACCAGGAATATTCCACCAGAGTCTGATTCAAAACAGTTTTTACACAGAACGTCTAGGCACACACGATATTCATTTAAAAGCAGACTAAAAAAGGCAGAAAGGTCTTCATTTGAAATTTAAGAGAAGCTCTTTAAGAGGCTTCTTTGAGGTTCAAATAAGAGATTGAAGTCCATGATAATAGTCCAACACAAACTGAAAGATAAAAAAAAATCGAGAGTCTGCTGAAGTTTCTTACTCTGAAAAAAGAAGAAGATACAACTAAGAACCAGAGAGTAAACTTTAAAAGACTATGGGGGGGGGGAGAAAAATAAAAAAAAACGGTTAACTTTTCTTTCATTATTTATGTTCTGTTCTTAAGTTAACATTTCACACATTAAGTAGTTTACCTTGAAAGGAGTGGCCACAAAAAACAAACAAAAAAATTATTTAGCAGAGCTTTTATGACAGAACGGGTCAAAAAGCCCGTTCTGTCATAACTACTATTTCGAATCGAAAAGCTAGGGCGCTAGTTTCGTATCTGCATTTCACTCGTGGAATACAACCAGAACTTCTTGAAAGATCTCTTTTCAAGAATGGAATGTTTCTACCTATATTTTCCTTTTTTTTTAGCATAAAACGTTGTTGAGCAGCATATTTGGAGGGTAAACCAAAAACCAAAATGATTAAAACCATGATCTCGGAAGGTCATTATATTATTTTTATTATTATTAAACAATTTCAATCAAATAAAAGAGAATGTTCAAAAAAAGAAGACATTTTAATGAAATTTACTGAAACCTAGATTTCAGAAGGTCATTATGCTATTTTTAACTATTATTAAACAGTTTCAATCAAATAAAGGAGAATATTCAAAGAAAAAGAAGATATTTAACTGAAATATACTGCAACCTAGATATCGGTAGCTCATTATGTTATTTTTATCATTTTAAAACAATTCCAATCAAATAAGCGAGAATATTCAAAGAAAAGGTGGACATTTAACTGAATCTACTGAAGTCTAGATTTCGGAAGCTCATTGATTTATCTTTCTATTATTATTAGTAAAAAATTTCAATCAAATAAACGGAATATTCAAAGAAAAAAACATTTAACTGAAATCTACTGTAACCTAGATCACGGAGGGTGATTATGTTTTTTATATTATTATTAAACAACTTCAATCAAATAAACGAGAATATTCAAAGAAAAAAGACATTTATTTGTAATCTACTGAAACCTATATCTCAAAAGCTCATTAGTAGATTGTGATGTTATACTTCTATAAAAGCACTAAGAACCACTGAAGCGTATCATGTTGAATGAACTTTATGTAGGTCATCCCCTAGGGCACTCTTGAGATTGAACGAACTTTATCAAGGTCATTCTCTACAACGGCACTAGGAACCATTGAAGCGTATCAAGTTGAATGAAGCTCTACACTTTTTCAAAGAGAGTAAGTAGCCGCTCTCATATAGTTAATACTTATGGAAGCTCTACACCTTTTAAAAGAGAGTAAGTAACCCCTCGCATATAGGAAATACTTCTATGGAAGCTCTACACCTTTTCAAAGAGAGTTAGTAGCCCCTCGCATGTCAAGGCCATCTCCTAGGGCACTCTTTAGGTTCAACGAACTTTATCTAGGTCATTCTCTATTGAGGTTCGATTTTGCTTACTCTACATTCCTTGCCATGCTCTTTGCTTACTTTACGTTCCTTGGCACATTTCCAGGGCACATGTCACGGCTATCCCCTTGGGCGCTCTTGAGGTTGAATGAACTTTATCAATTCATCTCCTTGGACACTTTTGAGGTTGAATGACCTTTATCTAGGTCATTCTCTACCCCTAAGGCACTCTTGCATAATCTGGTTTTGAATGTTAGGGAGCGCCCTTAGTCACTTAACTCTTACATAACGGATTTCTTTGGCCTTGAGTATGAATACAAATAGTCTTTTAAGATTTTGTAATGTCATAAGTTCAACTGTGTTCAGTAAGGAAACATTTATGTCAGACAAAAGCACTATTGATCATTTAACCGATGATGATAATGATGTAAGTTATCATTGAGTTTTTTATCATATTTTCCCTTCGAGTAAACGTAACTTGTTCTATCAACATATTTTATCTGACAATCTGCTAGGATTTTTGTTTATTCCACCCTTTAAAAAAAAATAACTACGTCAGATCGACATATGTCACTGTTGTTATGTATATTACATCATCATGTTCTATATTAGTAATTTATTCTTCTTCAATCTCTTCCACCTTAATATCTTCCACTGCAATTAATGGGTCCTCATTTTCCTTTTCTGTTTCCAATGTAATTAATAGCTCTCCATTTTTCTTTTTTTCCACTACAATTAATAGCTCCTTGTTTTTCTTTTCTGTTTCCACTGCCATTAACAGCTCCTCGTCTTCAATTTTGTTTTCGTATCCCAACTCTGGCCAGATGTCTCGGCCACCCTGCCAATTTTGTTCCTATAATAGAATACAATATTTTCACTAGGGTTCGAATGATCTGATTATTTTTTTAGAGTCTAGGGGGACACATAGTTTTTCTTTTAAGTTTCATAAATACAAAGTAGACACCAGAGAGAAATAGATTTTTTTTTGTTTAATTGCAAAACAACACATTGACTTCCATTCGGTAAGTAGATGTGAGAATTATGTACAAACAAAACGTAGAAGTATTCCTATTTTCACTTATAAGGAATATCAATTGTGCAAATGAATTCTCCGGATTTTCCAATAAATATGTCAGTGTTACTATTAATATACAAAAAGAAAAAGAGAATATTTAGTACATTTTTTTATCTTTTAAATTTCATAAAGTAAAAATAGACGTGCGAGAGAGAGAGAGAGAGAGAGAGAGAGAGAGAGAGAGAGAGAGAGAGAGATAGAGAAAGAGAGAGAAAGAAAGAGAACTTACTATTTGATCACACATTGACTTCTATTCGATAAGTAGATGTGAGAACTATGTACAAAAAAACTAGAAGTATTCCTATTTGTGCTTATAAAGAATGTCAATTGTACCCAATAAATTCTCCGGATTTTCTAATAAATATGTCAGTGTTACCATTAATATTCAAAAAGAAAAAGAGAATTCTTAGTGGGGGAGGTTACTCACACCGTCTTGACAAACATAGACGTTGTCGGAAATGGTACTCATGGCAATCTTTTCAATATTTACTGTGAAATTCCTATAGTTTAACGAGCGAATTGCAAACAATTTCGCTCGTGGAATTGTATTTTTAAAAATCCATTCATATAAGTGTCCTTGTCAAAATTCTTTTCCACATAGCGCGTAGGTACTCCTTAGTAATGTTTTTTGATTTTCTCGGTGTGTGTCAGCATAAAGTACACCTTCGGACTTACAAAAATATCACGGGGATTTATGTCACTTCCGTTTCTGATTTTAAAAATAAAAGTTGATTTGGTGCCTGACGTTTGACAAGGTCTGGATAGACCACCCCACTCCAGTTGGTATAGTCCATCCGAGAACTGATGATTTCACCGTGCTCCAAATCATCAAGTAGGTTTTCAGTTTTTACTTTTAAAAGTAGAGAATCTGTGTCCCCATAGAAGACCTCTACTTGTCCCTTCCCCAGCCACTGTACCCTAGCCACATTGTAGTAGAATTCCAACATGAGCTTTTTAGAAATTTCCAAAATGGTACTGCCTGCAGCAATATTTTTATTCAGGACAATGTTTCTTTTTTTTCTATTCAATAGTACCATGTCCGGGCCAATGATTGTAAGGACAGTGTAGTTTGGATCGACAAAAATTTGAGCAAATTGTTCGGGATCGGTCACAGCGTCACAACGACCCCTATTGCGAACACTTTCGCACATTTTACCAAAAGCCGAATTTAAAGTGAGTTTATAGATAGCCTTCAGCTCGACCTCGTATAAGTAGAGCTGAAAAGATGTGCTGCTATCTATAAGTAGAGCTAAAAAAATGTTATTTGATTGAAATTGTTTGATAATAATAAGATATAACATAATGAGCTTCCGAGATCCAGGTTTTAGTAGATTTAAGTTAAAAGTCTTCTTTTTCTTTGAATATTCTCGCTCGTTTCATTGAAAATTTTTAATCATAATAGAAAATAACTTAGATGTAGGTTTCCGTAGATTTCAGTTAAATGTCTTCATTTCTTTAAATAATCTCGTTTATTTAATTGAAATTGTTAAACAATAACAAAAAATAACATAAAGACTTTCCAAGATCTGGATTTTAGTCCCCGAAGCCGCGCCACGCCGAAATGACGGTGGCGAATGTGTGATTCAGTATCAGCGGCGGCGCGCTGCCGATTTTAGACCGGCGGCGCGCCTCGGTGCGCCGATTTTTTGAATTAAAAATAATAATAAAAATTCCACTTCACCAAGCACGTTCAACCTCGATTTTAGTAAGGATTTTTAAATGGTTGGCTAAAAACATACAAGAACAATATGACAAAACAAGAATTTTTTGGGCCGTGCGGAAAGTGTTTATGTTCACCGTCGAATTCTCGATGTTCACCAAGTAGAATTCTCATTTTTAGCCACTAGACCCAGGGAAACCTATGTTGTTTTTATGTTTAACATCGCATTGTTCCTATAAAATCCCGTGTTTTGTCATTTCCTTCTTGTTAATGATTTGGGCTAATGTGTGTATAACTTTCAAAGTTTGAAGTTCAAACATCTCTTGTTCATCAAATAAATACGAAAAGGAAGTGAAAAAAACAACAACAAATAACAACATCGAAAAAACACTGTATACAAATCAGATACCATGGCTTAACAACACCAACAATTTTAAATCAGCGGTTACATCACTTTAGTTACAATTGATGTAGCAAAAATCAATTTGTTCACTCTGCCTGGAGCCACTGATCTTTTTGCAGTGGCTATCAGTCCTGTCGTGCTAAAAAGCTGTTTAGCTGGGGCACATGTGGCCGGTACAGCCAGAACTTGATGAGCGTAAACTGCCACTCGCGGGATCTGATACTAGTACTGGACCTTGGGGTCCCACAGAATGCTGCAAATGGGCTTCTTCTTTGTATCTGCTGAAATAAGTTGTTTTATAAGGGAGAACAAACCTGCACCTTCACCATAGGGCTCCTGCGCACTACACTACAGGAGGAACTAAACAGCACCTTTACCCTCTTTTCTTATCAACACGGAATAACCCTCCGAAATTCTTTTCTGAAAGAAGTGGTCAATATATAACATTTCAAGTCAAGGTTTAAGGCTACTTCAACTTCAGTGTGCTCTGCTAACTGTGCAAAAAAATGTAATTCATTTCTATAGATATATTTCTATACTAGCTCTAAATAATCTACCAAGCGGGAAACTACCGCAAATCAGCATCGATAAATAAATGAAACCCAAAACGAACAAAAATAACAATAAATAACTGTTTCAAACTCAAAACGAGCAGAAATTAAAATAAGTTGGGCTCAAAACCCCTATGCCTTCCCAAGACCAGAACATAATTTTCACTTTACTGAAAAAATATAAATGTTTTTACTTTTATAACTTTAATAAATCAAATAATATTAACATTTTGATTACTAAATATCAGTATATGTATATTAAACTGACAATGCATATTCATTTGTACTTTTGTCAGTAAAGTACAAATTATGTTCTGGCCTTGGGAAGGCATAGGGGTTTTGAGCCCAACTTATGTTAATTTCTGCTCGTTTTGAGTTTGACTCGGTTATTTATTGTAATTTCTGTTCGTTTTGGGTTTCATTTATTTATCGATGCTGATTTGTGGTAGTTTCACGCTTGGTAGATTATTTGACTTTAATTTTGCTCATCTTTGGTTTAATGGAGTTCTTTACTTTTCTTTGAAAAAAACTTATTTTTTGGAAACAGTTTTTTTAATTAATTTTAATTTCTGTTCGTTTTATATTGACATAGTCTTTTCAGGGACAAAAAAAAAATCATACTTTAAATCTTTTCGTTTTTTTAAGAATTTATAGTTTGGCCTGCTATTTGTATGCTGGAAAACAATTTTCAGCAAAATTTAACAACCTAGACCCTTATAAAAATCTGGACACAAATAATAGTGTTTAATTTAGTTTCATACCTCCTCTAGATGACCTGAAATAGAAAACTTGATAACATTCGCAAACAAATTTGTTTACTTTCTTTGATAGCTTGGATACATTTACTCTATTTTGATTTGGTCAAATTTTAAGAGCAGAAGAAGCCCTGAAAGTTTGAACATAATACCCTCAGTCGTTCTTGGGATACTGCTGAGATGCCTTATTGGGAATTAGCATAAACACAGTGCATTTTGATTTAATCTTATGGCAACATTTACTTTTTAAACATAAAGGCAAATGGGAGGGTTGGCGTGGGAGGGGATTAGTTTCCCTCCAGTCACTTTCGACTATTGAAAAGGACACCAGCCCTTTCGATTTTCAATCGAAGGAGCCCTTTTTGAAGTTCCTACGACAACTCCTTCGATACGAAGTGCCCTGGTCTAAACAACAACAACAACAAAAAAATGATACATTATACCCACATCGATCTCTACTATAAAAATGTCAAGCCTTCCAATCACTTTCGATTACTGAAAAGGGCACTAGGCTTTCCGATTTCCAAACTAATGATCCCTTTTTGAGTTTCTACGACAATGCTTTCTATAAACACAGTATATGCTCCCAGGGCATAAATTAAAACCCTTTCCCTAAGGGCTGTGAGGGTGGTTGTCATCCTCTAAGACCTAATTTCCAGAACTTTCAACTACGTTAAACAAAATGGCTATCTCAAAATTTTGTTTGTATGTGTTTCGGGAAATGGTGGGCGTGGAAGGGGTGTTAGTTGACTTCCAATCATTTTCGACTATTAAAAAGGGCACAAGCCACTCCAATCTCTAATTGAATGAGCCCTTTTCGAAGTTTCTACGACAACTTCTTTGATATGAAATGCCCTTGTCTAAAGGAAAAAAAATAACACATTGTGCCAACATCGTTCTTATATACCTCCAGGGCATAACTACAAAACCCTTGTCCTAAGGGTTGTGGGGGAGTAACCTCCTCAAAAAACATATTTTCTCTCGGGAAATCAGTTACTCTGAACAAAATGGCTATCTTAAAATTTTGATTGGATGTGTTTGGGGAAAGGGTGGGCGTGGAAGGGGAGTTAGCTCCCTTCCAATCACTTTTGACTATCAAAAAGTGCACTAGTTCTTCCAATCGAATGAGCCCTTTTTGAAGTTTCTACGACAACTCCCTCAATACGAATTGCCCTGGTATGGAAAAAAAAAAACATTGTGCCAACATTGTTCTTTACTTAGACACCTCGATTGCGCTGCCTATGACAACATCCTGAATTGCCTAATGCTCTTTTACCTACCTCTTTTCATCCGAAAAATTAGAGAGAAAAATGAACAGAATTTTAAAGTGGAAGGTAGAATTTTTGTTTCAAGAAATCGATATCGATAACCAAAAAAGAGAAAAAAAAACGGCGGCGTATTAGTGACGCCGCCGCCGATAGAATCAGCGGCGGCGTCAGCGCGCTGATACAAGCTCGGCGGCGCGCCGCTGTTTTTTTTCGGTGGCGTGCCGCCAATTTTCGGCGCGGCTCCGGGGTCTACTGGGTTTCAATAGATTTCAGCTAAATGTCTTCTTTTTTTTTGAATATTCTCGTTTTTTCGATTGAAATTGTTTAATAATAATAAAAAAAAGATAATGACCTTCTGAGATCTATGTTTCAGTAGATTTCAGTTAAATGTCTTCTTTTTCTTTGAATATTCTCGTTTATATGATTGAAATTGTTTAATAATAATAAAAAATAACATAATGAGGTTTCGAGATCTAGGTTTCAGTATATATCAGTTAAATGTTTTCTTTTTCTTTGAATTTTCCCTTTATTCGATTGAAATTTTTACTACTAATAATAGAAAAAGAAAGTAATGAGCTTCCAAAATCTAGGCTTAAGTACATTTCAGTTAGATGTCTACCTTTTCTTTGAATATTCTCGCTTATTTGACTGAAATTGTTTAACAGTATTAAAAAATAACATAATGAGCTTCCGAGATCTAGGTTGCAGTATATTCCAGTTAAATGTCTTCTTTTTCTTTGAATATTCCCGTTTATTTGATTGAAATTGTTAATAATAGTAAAAAATAGCATAATGACCTTTCGAAATCTAGTTTTCAGTAGATTTCATTAAAATGTCTTCTTTTTCCTTGAATGTTCTCGTTTATTTGTTTGAAATTGTTTAATAATAATATAAAGTATAATAATCACCTTCCCTGATCTAGGTTTCAGTAGATTTCAATTAGATGTCATCTTTTTCTTTGAATATTCCATTTATTTGATTGAAATTGTTTAATAATAATATTAAAAAAATAATATAAGGAGCTTCCGAGATGTAGGTGTCAATAGATTTCAGTTAAATGTCTTCTTTTTCTTTGAATTTTCTCGTTTATTTGATTGAAATTGTTTAATAATAATAAAAAATAACATAATGAGCTTCCGAGATCTAGGTTTTTAGTAGATTTCAGTTGAGTGTGTTCTTTTTCTTAGTATATTTGATATAATATTCTTAGTATTCTTAGCATAATATTCTCGTTTATTTGATTTAAATTGCTTAATAATAAAAAAATAATGACTTTCCGAGATTTAGGTTTCTTCAGATTTCAGTTAAATGTCTTCTTTTCATTTGAATGTTCACATTTATTTGATTTAAATTGTTTAATAATAATAAAAAATAACATAATGACCTTCCGAGATCTTGGTTTCAGTAGATTTCATTGAAATGCCTTCTCTTTCTTTGAATATTCTGGTTTATTTGGTTGAAATTGGTTAACAATAATAATATAAAATATAGTTTCTTTTTCTTTGAATATTCTCGTTTATTTGATTGAGATTGTTTAATAATAATAAAAATAACATAATGACTTTCTGAGATCTAGGGTTCAGTAGATTTTAGTAAATTGATTTCTTTTTCTTTGAATATTCTCGTTTATTTAATTGAAATTGTTTAATAACAATAAAAATAACATAATGAGCTACTAAGATCTAGGTTTCAGTAGATACCAGTTAAATGTCTTCTATTTCTTTGAATATTCTCTTTTATTTAATTGGCATTGTTTAATAATAATAAAAATAGTATAATGAACTTCCAAGATATACATTTCAGTAGATGTCAGTTAAATTCCTTCTTTTTCTTTGAATATTCTCGTTTATTTGACTGAGATTTTTGAATAATAATAAAAAATTAACATAATGACCTTCCAAGATCTAGGTCTCAGTAGATTTCAGTAAAATGTTTTCTTTTTCTTTGAATATTCTTGTTTGTTTAGTTGAAATTGTTTAATTATAATAAAAATAACATAATGAGTTTCCAAGATCTAGGTACAGTAGATTTCAGTTAAATATCTTATATTTCTCTGAATATTCTCGTTTATTTAGTTGAGATTATTTAATAATAATAAAAATAATATAATGAACGTCCTAGATTTAGATTTCAGTAGATTTCAGTTAAATGTCTTCTTTTTCTTTGAATATTCTTGTTTATTAGAGTGAAATTGTTTAATAATAATAAAAAATAACATAATGACCTTCCGAGATCCAGATTTCAGTAGATTTCTGTTAAATATTTCCTTTTTCTTTGAATATTCTGGTTTATTTCATTGAAACTGTTTAATAACAATAAAAATAACATCATGAGCTTCCAAGATCTAGGTTTCAGTAGATCTCAGTTAAATGTCTTCTTTTTCTTTGAATATTTTCGTTTATTTAATTGAAATTGTTTAATAATAATAAAAATAATATAATGAACTTCTGAGATCTAGATTTCAGTAGATTTGATTTAAATATCTTCTTTTTTTTAGTATTCTTGTTTATCTGATTAAAATTCTTTAATAACAATAATAAATAACATAATGAGCTTCCAAGATATCGTTTTCAGCAGATTTCAGTTAAATGTCTTCTTTTTCATTGAATATTCTCGTTTATATCATTGAAATTGTTTAATAATAATAAAAAAACATAATGACCTACCGAGATTTAGGTTTTAGTAGATTTCACTTTAGAAGTACTATTAATTCAAGATGCTATAGCTTGGATATGGTATGTGATTTATTGGAATTTGTTCTATTTAATACTTTTATAAGATTTAATGGTAATTTATATAAACAAACTGTTAGTATTCCTATGGGTGGGAATGCGAGTCCATTCATAGCGGACCTGTTTTTAAGTCAATTAGAATACGAATATATGATAAATAAAAATAGCCCAAGCAATTTAAAATATAACCTTTCAAATAATAAAGGATATCTGGACGATCTCTTAGTAATAAATTGTGCAGAGTTTATTGAGATTTCAAAAAATATTTATCCACAAGAGTTAATTCTGGAGCCTAGCTATGGGATGGGGCACTTGGACCATTTTTTAGATTTAAATATAAATATTTCAGATAATAATAAATTAGTTTTTAAAATATATGATAAAACGGATGATTTTAATTTTGAAGTAATTAATTTTCCATTCCTTGAAAGTAATATACATTCAAATATTACTTATTCAGCTTATTATTCCCAATTATTTAGGTATGCAAAAATATGCAGTAATTACACAGATTTTAAAAACAGATGTAAAAAGCTGAGCGAAAAACTGATCTCAAGAGGTTTTTCTGCCAAAAAAAATTAGTTGGCAATTCAAAAAATTTAGTTTTATGTATCGTTAACTTTTAAGTAAATATACAAAATATTGTAAAGAAATACTGAATGATATTTTAAAATAATTTCTCTTTCGCTTTTCTTTTTTGGAATTTTGAATTTGTAGACTGTTTTCAAACAAGCTTAAGGATCTTTAAATCTGTAATTGGTTCCGGATACCAATTAAAGACACATCTGGACCAGTCTTCATTTGTTCCAGAATGGTCTCTGCTCAGTGACCACTGGGATTTTATTATGGAAACATTGAAACACTTTTTGTATATCATTTTTAATAGCTTGACTAGTAAGCATGTATTTCACAAGTTTTACCCGACATAGGGATACCATATAGATCTTAAGGTAGAGGGTCCACTGTTCCGGGTAAAGAAAGTAAAGCCTCGAAACCCGTTAAGGCAGGTGGTATTTCTTCTGATGAGCCCTAGTGGAAGGTTCTACTTGGAAATATTTCACTATATTTAAGGTGCTTTTGCTTGTAAATTTACAACGACTTACATTTATTGATGACAAATTTGCAGGGATTTGGAGATTTCTATTTGGTTGATGGTTCGGTTATTCTGTTTGGTCCTAGGTAGTTGGATATATGAGTAAGGTGAAAACCTCGTTCAAGTGCACATTTGTCTCAATTGCTGGATTAGGACGACAGTTTATAAACATAATGTAAAGTATGTCTTCTTTTTCTTTGAATATTTTCGTTTATTTGATTGAAATTGTTTAATAATAATAAAAAAAATAACAGAATGAGCTTCCGAGATCTAGGTTTCAGTAGATTTCAGTTAAATATTTTCTTTTTCTTTGAATATTCTCGTTTATATTAATTGAAATTGTTTAATAATTAAATATAACATAATGACCTTCCGTGATAATGTTCTCGTTTATTTGATTGAAATTGGTGAATAATAATAATAATAATATAATGACCTTCTGAGAACTAGGTTTCAGTAGATTTCAGTTAAATGTCTTTTTTCTACGAATATTCTCGTTTATTTGATTGAAACTGTTTAATAATAATATAAAACATAATAACCTTCCAAAATATAGGTTTCCGTAGATTTTAGTAATATGTCTTCTTTTTTGAATATTCTCGTTTATTTTATTGACATTGTTTATTAACAATAAAAATAACATAATGACCTTCCGAGATTTCAGTTTCAGTAGATTTAAGTTAAATTTCTTCTTTTTATTTGAATATTCTCGTTTATTTGATTGAAATTGTTTA
>JAQQPU010005447.1:0-20183 GCA_029168905.1 Artemia sp. Kazakhstan ARC1039
ATATATATATATATATATATATATATATATATATAACTTAGAAAAAAAATATATGTTTGGCAATGCAATAAAAGCTGAATTATTTGAATATTCAGACTTACCAATACGTATTCTTAATTAGGTTTGTTGAGCATACCATGCTGTAACTGAAACACTTTTGTTCGGGAATTGCTAAAATAATTGTTATTCTTAACAGGTTATTGCTACCCATTTATTATTAAAATGGGTCATGTTTTTTGCATCTTTTGAGATAAAATGAGTTTCAACACTTGTAAGATGGTTGAGAGAACTAAACTATAGTTCCTCATTTGACTGAGATATTCCAGCAGTAATTGAAGAGTTACAAAAACGCCAGAAATTTTTTAATCTTCAATTGGCTCTAACTTGCGATGCCTACTTTTCGATACATTTTTGATGTAATTTTACATTACTAAATACACTATTACGAGTAGCCTCCTATTTAAGTATACGAAGTGGAGATGAGCAATACGAAAGCTTTTCGGTAAAAGCTCAGAGTCAAACAGTTCGTTACCATGGAAATGGAGAACCAGGGCTAAAAGTAACCGAGACTTTAAAAAAAAGAGTTTTGATAACAATACATACATAAAAAAAAATCTGCATTTTTGGTGATTCGAAATACATAAAACTGATCAAACCTAAAGTTACCCATCAATATCTACTAGCCTGAGAAAATATGCCTTATTTTCAAAGCAAAGGGGAACCCTACCCCCCACTCCTTCAAGGGAAAAGTGATCTTGATGAAAAATTACACAACCTAAAATGGCCCATCAGAGAACCCTATCGTAGAGGTTTCAAGCTTGTGGTTCCTGATCGTTGTCAGGGAATTTTCCAGGAAGGGAGAGGCAATTGTTACCAGTAACATTGTTTTTAGCGACCCTTCAGAAAATACTGGGGTATTTTTTATGTATCAAACAGTTCGTGGCAACGAACAGTTTGTGGCAACGAGTTCTGATAGCATTATGTACTAAAAAGAAATAATTTATATGTTGATACCAATATAAAATGCATTGTTTCAAGTTACCCGACAAAAGATACAAGCCTGAGAAAATTTTCTCCATTTTTGAAAAAGGGTAAGACAGCCCCCCCCCAAAGTGAGTAATCTTGATGAAAAATATAGAACTTAATTTGGCATATCATACAACACTGTTGTAGATTGTTTACGCTCCCATCTTAAAAAATGTGGAATTTTGAATTTTCGTGTTTTCGCAATTCCAAATATATACAATTAATTAATTTGAATTTTACCCGTCAAAAGTTACGAGCCTGAAAACGTTTACCCAATCTTCGAAAAAAGAAGGAAAAGTGGACACACCTAGAGGAAGGGGTGAAAAATCATCCCCTTAGATTTGGATAAATATCTTTAGATTGACGTTTTGTTTTTCTCAAGCAAAAACTACCCTGGAAATTTTGAAAAATGCCTTTTTGCATCTTTTTGCAGAGAATAGAACAAAATCCTTGCTTCCTCCCTGTATTTTCCCGAATTGGTACCCTTGGCTTATACCCCAATAACTGAAGATTGGCTATTGGTGATCTAATCAAAATTTTTGCTTTTTATTTTTAATTTTTGTTCCTTTTCGATTCAAAAGCCCAGTTTTTTCCCCAAAAATATGGAACCTTTTCTTTTTACCCTAGTTAATCATAATTACTGGGACACCAGCGATATTTTTGAAAGTACCATTTTTATATTTTCGTGGAAAAAAATTGTATCACCCTTCACAAATTTTAATAAGCATCGATGTTATTGCTTCTTTAATAAAAAAGAGATACTTGTGAATTATACGGAACACACCCGAGAAGTAAAGTTATGTTAATCCTAAAGAAATATGCGAAAATATGCTGAGAATATAATACTTTAGTTTATATAATAATATAATTTGGGTTATATATTTGCACATTAGATGGGTGTGGGGGCAAAGTAACATAACTTAACCTAACCCTAGCCCGCCTTCTTCATGTGAAAATATATTGCCAAAGTTATACAAATCCAATGCGTTCTGTCACCCGTTACTTCTCTTTGTGGCAATGAAACTGATTCTCATAGGTTGTACATTATCCTTAGTAAATTATCCTTAGCATACTTTCATCCACAGACCTATCCTCAGGGGATGCGTGGGTCATATTTAATCTAAAAGTATAGTTATGGAACCTTTCAACTTAGTTATGGAAAATGGCTTTCTCAAACTTTTGATCAAACAATTTTTAGGGAAAAAAAGGAGGTGGGAGGGGGGCTAGTAGCACACGTATCCGTGAACAGTCGTTAAGCAATTTCTCTGGAATACATCTAGCAAATCTTCATCCGCTTTTCGATGCGCCCATGCTTCAGAGTCATATTTGACTACTGTCACCACTGTAGCTTTTAATATTCTAATTTTGGTTTGCAGACTTATCTTCCGATTCTTCCAAACTTTTTTTAATTGTGAAAAAACACCTTGAGCCTTGGTTATTATACTTTTAACATCTTCACTGCTCCCACCATCTTTACTAATAATACTACCAAGGTAAGTGAAGCTGCCCACTTGATCATTCTTTCCATCACCCAACGTCACCTTATCATCTTTACTTATTCCTAGCCTTAGTGACTTAGTCTTCTTAACATTAATTTTCAAACCTATTCTAGCACCCTGAACTCGCAAAACCTCTAAAAGTTCATTCATTTTGCTCACACTTTCCTCTAGGATGCTTAAATCATCAGCATAATCTAAGTCCAGGAGACTTTTTCCTCCCCATTTGATTCCATGGTCTCCCATTGCCTTTCCTGTGCTCCTTTATACAAAATCCATCAAAATCATCCCTATAAAGGGAGATAGAACACAGCCCTGCTTAATTCCTGATTTAATACAGAACCAACTGCTAACCTCATTTCCTACTTTAACTGCAGCCGTGTTATTCTTGTAGATAGTACTAATCACTTTAATGTATTTTTCTGGTATACCATACAAGGATAAAACCTTTGCTATAGCTCTTCTATCAACAGAATCGAACGCTTGCTCATAATCTATAAAACTAAGGGCCAAAGGTGTTGGACAGCTCAGGCACTTCTCAATAATTAAGCGAAGAGTGAAAATTTGGTCGACGCATCCTCTAAGAACGAAAAAAATCACACAACGCTACAAAACAAAATTAAACTGTGATAACTATGGAAGAGAGAAAAACAAACGAAATCAAAATTACGTTTTTAATGCACAAGACTTAGCAGCTTTGATATAATTCCCATATCGGAGTCCAAGATACTCAAACTTATCCTTTCGGAGAACTGTCTTCCCGCAAACATCAGCAACACGATTTGGTAAAGTTTCGTCGTTCAAAACGACGAATTCTGTCTTAGACGGCTCTAATGTTAGCCCAATATCTCCAAGTACAGACGACATGTCATTAATAGCTTTCTGCAAAGATTCTAAAGCACTTATCAAAAATAGATCATCTGTGTAAGATGACTAGCATCAATTCCACCACCAATCAAAAATTCTTCCATGGATTGTGTCGCAGAATGTACTTCATTGTTAAATATCACAGGGCTAATTACTGAGCCTTGTTTAACACCCCTAAGTATCTCTATAGGTCCAGAAAGCTGTCCTGTAGACCGAATTCGTACTTGAGATTTTCGATACCATTGCCATAGACATTTAAAGACAAAGGGATCAACTCCTGCAATTAGTAGTGAGAGGACTGCATGCGAATGTAGGACAGAATCAAACGCCTTAGATATGTCTATTGCTCAGACGAATAACGGAGTTTTTCGTTTCTTCAACTTTTCAACAATTGAAATAAAAATTGCACGTGCGTTCTGAACACCGAGACCGAACCGGAAACCGAACTGATTGTCACCCACGTCCACTCGCGCTGCCACTATAGGGCACAATATCTTCTCCAGTAACTTTGCTAGAACTGAACAAATAGTGATGAGCCTGTACGAAGAACAATCCTTAGGGTCTTTCCCCTTCCTAAGTATACAGGTAACGACCCCCTGACACAAACCCTGTGGGACAGACTGTTGCGATACTATTGCTTGGAACAATAAAGCTATGTGACTAAACAGTTTAGGAGTACTATACCTCAGATTCCCGGCTGAATGCCATCTGTCCCAGTTGATTTTCCTAAAGGAAGAGGACAAACAAAAGATTCAACACACGACGGGGTAATAGCAAGTCAGCTACTGTATTGGTTTAGTCGATCAAAATGCTGCATCAGAATGTCCCGGAAATTACTTTCTAATGATTGAGGATCAGCTGCAAAAATTGAAGAAAAATGTTCAAACCATCTATTTATTTCAATGCTATCGGGCGGCGACGAAGAAGAACGGATAAGCTTAGACACTTCTCACCATAGCTGACGAGGATTATTTTTTGTTTCCGGCGATAGCTCCTTAACCCGAATTCTTTTCCAAGATTTCACCTTCTTTTGATATTTGTGTTTATTCGACTTCATAATTTTGAAAAGTAATGCTGAACGTGGTCTTTCACAATCAACCCAAATTTGTCTCCAAAACACATGGAGAGACTTTTCAACCTTCAAACCAGGAAAGTCTGACCAGCATCTCTTACGGCTACTCAGCTTTATTTTTTCTGACGGAACTGCAACGGATGCAGCCGTTTTCATACTATGCACCGATTCAAGCTATTAACAATTCAAATGGAGAAGCCAGTCAGATTTTACCCGCGAGAGCGAATAAAATGAAACCCTTGTCTTATCTGAGTACGAATCAAGTAGCATCTGTTAAGTAAATATATCAATACGACTCCAGTTCTGTTTAGTGAACCACTTGGGTCTAGAGGGAGCATATGTCTCAAAAGAACTGAATGGTAGATGAAACTCAAGATGGGAATTGTCACTCAAAAGAAAGTCGTCAGAAACAATAGCTATCTGCCGCTGGAGATCCCCCATATCAGTAAGCACGAAATCAACATCAGAAGTGCTACCACTATTATGTACATAGGTAAACGATCTATTTTTCTGTAGACAATAGAAATTTTGCGGCAATGTAGCATTTAACATGTGTGAGTAACCAATAGTAATATCATTAATGTCGGTATTAAAATCACCCATAATAACACAAGCTTTACGGGTAAGAGCTAAGCTTTCAAGTAGTTGACAATGATGAGCAGGCAGACGCAAACTTCTGACTCGATCGGTCATTGCTGTAATTGGTAGGCATATAAAAACAAACAGCCATAAGACCACTAAATTCTACCGCAAGTCATACATCATTAGACTCAAACAGATTACAATTGTACTTATTTCTAACAGCTAACATTAAGCCCCCCGATAGTCGAGCCCCAGTACTTTTAGCTGGGCGGACAAAAAACTGATGATCAGAAGAAGTAATCAGTCTTGTGCAATTATCTTTATTAAGCAGATGCTTATTAACACAAATTATATCGAAAGCACCATTTACTATTTAAAGTATGTCTAGTTTTTTCTCTAGCACCGTTTATCTTTTGACAGAACACACGTACTTCGCCATTTATCAAGCCGGTTCACGATTTGAGTTATTCGGCGCAGCTTGACCTGGAGTTGTACCACGAGCTGCATTTTTCAGGTTCGGGCACCGAAAGCTGTTACTTGCATGGTTAGATCCGTAGTTGGCACATTTGAGCATATCTGAGGTGCACTCGGAGTAGCTATGATCACCGGCTCACTTGCTACATTTAGTGTCCTTCTGACACTGGTTTGCACGATGACTGAAACCTTGACATTTACAGCACTGCAGCAGCTTTGTAAGGGGCCTTGACACAAAAAACATGGTGTATCCCACTTTGATTCCAAACTTGAGAGCCTGATCGAAGTCAATCTTAGTAACGACCGTGAGGTGAACAACTGAGGAATTTCGAAAGTGCTTGGCTTGGGAAACACCGCTAATTAGGTTAAAAATAGATGAAACGTCGTAATCTTTGTCAACGTAAAGGATCCCGAGGTATTCTGAACGCAGTACCTTGCTAAGGATATTTTGCTCGCCTTGGGCCCCGGAGGCAACCACACTTTCGGATGTTTCGTCTTTCATATGTACAAACAGCCTGTCTGTTCGTTGCTCGATTCTGTCTATTTTATCAGCGGGACCAATTTTCCTCAAAAACTCCTTTTACTTGGTAGGATTAACGCTTAAGATTGCGGGCAGACAAAACAACTGGGATAGTCCTTTCTGGTCGGGGCAGAGATGGCCACATTGGTGGTTGGTTCTCTGAGCTAGGTACTGCAAAGGTTTCGTGCTTCTCTACAAGAAAACTTAGCATCGCTTTACAGTCATTCAATCGTGAGGCAGCAATCGTACTCACATCTTCGAGGGGTCGGAACTTCATTTGCGAACCTTTCTGACATAACCTCATAAATATCACCATAAAAGGCAGAAGCCGGGTGAGAGCCCCTACGACTCTGATTAATGTCTTTGTCGAGCATTGTTTTGCATGTATCAATAGCATCTTTTAGACCTTCCTTTAAGAAAAACGTAGAATCCCTGATAACAATATCCTTATTCGTTTTCTTTTCCACATGCCTCTGTATACAGTTCAACACCGGACTTAACACCACGGTTTTTTCCGTCATTCTTTATCCAGCTATCACCCCAAAAGACAAAGGAAGTGTCAGCCCCCGTCCACCTTATTCCCGCAGTTTAAGGGAGGCTCTCCCAGCAGGTGAAACGGCACTTCTGACGGGGGAACTGCCCCTCCTGCTTGCCTAATTGGGGTTACAAAATGTCTTACAAAACCACTTACGGCTTAGTTAAATGAGCAAAGGATATCCAATAAAATTCTGTTATTTCGTTTCTTGTAAAAATTCTATAACCACTGGGTAACTGAATTCATTGACAAATGTAGGAGAGGATTATACGTCACCAATCCCTAGCCAATTCAATGCTTCGCAATATCTTACTTTCTAACAATTTCACTTTTGCAAACCAATTAAGTTCAAAGTTGAATCCAATTTGTTTCCTCACAATTCGAAGGCTAATTCAATATTTACGTATTTACGCTAATTATTTTTGCGTGAATACTAACCTGGAACATATTAGGAACTGTAGTGAATCACTATTTTGCGTTTTTTTTGTATTATGTAGCTTCTTGTACGGTTTATTCGATTGAGTCATGAATATACGCGCTATATCATGAAAAATCATTAGATTTAGGAAAAAATCTCTAATTTTAGAACAAAAATTACTATAAATCACTAGCTAGAAGAAAATCACGCGGCAACGTAAACAATCACTATAAATAGTAATATATCACTAGGGGTGGCAATACTGGTCGAGAGAGCAGACACCATCCTCCTCCCATAATCCTGGCCTTGAGCTGTCGCGGGTGCATCTTCAGATATGAAAAGGTTAAACTTCTTTCCGTCCACCCAAAACTTTGTGGTGAAAATATCATTATGGGCTTATTCAACAAAACTACTGTCTATGGAGAATTTTTACTAAATATTTAAATTTTGTCCAGAATTTTAATTCTTATGGAGAAAAGACAGAAAAAGCGAAACTCTACCCTTCAATTTTGAATTATTGATAGATATGATATAACAGCAAAAATTGGGGTGTATATTATATTTTGGTTAGGCCTGACAATGATTTGAAAAACGATAAGAAATTAAATGAAAAAACAAGTATTTTTCAACTGAACGTAAGAAGCAATATTGAACATTAAGACGAACAGAAATTATTTTCTATTATTATTATTTATTTCTAACCTGCACTATACAGAGGTACAATACGCGGAGTATCACAAAGAAAAACATATAAAAATGTAACGCAAATCAATATAGAAATCAAAGATTACCATTTACAGAGTAACACATAAAATTCTTTAAGACGTGCCTATCAAACACAAGGGCCATTGATATGGAATAAGAAGTTTTTTTTAAACCACTATAAATTTTTTGGGATGTAGTGGTTTAGTGGTTTAGAACTCCCTAATGTTTAAGTTAAAGTTCTGTAGCACTTTATAGCGTAGCGTTATGTTTGAGAAGTCGTTCTTAAATTATTGAGACAAAGATCAAACTTGAGCGCAAAGAGGGGATTTCAGAAAGGAGCAATCCACCTCATATGCGTAGAAATTTGTGTTCTTTTTAAGTTTTAATGATGCTCCTTACTTTCAGCGGAAAAAAATTTTTTTTTCAATTTAATTGGTAAGAGATCAGAAGTCAATTTTGCTGTTCGCTTTAGCCGAGTATTGATTTAGGTAAAAAATACGTGCATTGAATAAGTAGGTGGTTTTGGACCTATAAATACAGACCCTTCTCAGAAGGGTAGCAGTGGCAATTCACTAACAGTGTAGGGGAAGGGGATTTTTTAATCTTGGGGGGGGGGGGGGTAATTTTTCAATGAAATTATAAAAAGGAAATACTTAATCAAAAATAAGCCAAAAAAGATGTCTTGAAATCTAGGGATGGGGGAAATTTTTAAGGTAGAAATACCCCCTCGCTTTGCCATCCCTCAGTTGAGGCCCTCGAAAGAAGTGATTTTTTCAATGAAATTCATAGGATTTTAATAATCTGCCGATATTTTCGAAGCATCCTCCAGTTCCGTGAAATGTATCAAATTCTCTTTTAGTGTTTGAATTTAGTAAACGTTAAGAAATGTTCGGCTAAATTCAACAATGTTCCATCTTTGAGCAAGTAAATTGAAATGTCATCTTCTGCCTGTTAATATTTTGCGTTGATTTTATCTAGTTTACTCCCTGTCATTACAAACGCCAAAGACAGGGTACTTCATTTTCTCAGAAATTCTCTTTGAATTTGGGTATTTCTGCTAGGACTAATACTAACGCAAATTAAGGAAATGTCTTAGGGGGCGATGACTTCCGGAATCCTTGTGTATGTCTCAGAATGCCGTGCGTGGGTTACTGTTCTGTCATGCTTGAGACAGTTCCACCACGCTTGGCAAACTCCCCAGAACGCTTCGCACAGTTCGATCTCGCTTGGCACGCTCCACCTGCTGTACGTAACTATTTTACAGAGAGCGACTCCTCAGAAATGTCTTGTCCAAAATTATGCAACAAAGGATGCAGTACATTGGGATTATTGCACCAAAATAAATAAAAAAAGCACATCTTTTCTATTTTAGGGAGAAAAAACATGTGAAAGAACGCCAAAGCTCTTTGGATTGGGATGAGCCAATGAAGCAAAAAGATCCATTTTCTAAACGTAAGTAGTTTTTGTCCCTTTTAGTTTATGTATTTACTATCTCTTTTTTAAATTGCGAAAAACAAATGAGAATCCTTAAGTTAGCCTGTCAGTATAGATTTTTCGTTTAAGTCTTGGCAATACTAAGTTTCTCAGCTGAAATTTCGTTACTTTTTTTGACCGGACTTAATACAAAATTTGTCCTCCAATGAAAATTTTATTTAGATCCAAAGCGCATTCTAACATATAGTTATTTTTTTTTTATTTCAATTTCCTGAAATTTATTTTGTACTGACAAGATGACTTAAAATTTTTGTTTGTTTTGGCTGTGCCTAACAGCCAAGACATGAGATTTATAAAATCTTATCATGTCTTACAAGTATGGCCAGGGGTGGGATTTTAAACAATTAAAAACACAAGGAAAAATCCCGTTTAGGGAAAAATTAAACTTCAATTTTTAATTGTGATGTATCTCCTAACATACAGCTAATTTTTTGATTTGTTTTCAAATTTTAAGTTCATTTTTAAGCTGGCAAAATGACTTCAAAGTTTTTCATTTTAGTTATTCATAAATTCTACAATGTCATAGCCTTATATCCAAAGGTGGTGATTTATCCCTAAAAAACCAAATAAAGGAAAAGAAAATGCCTAAGTTATACCTATCTTACGGAAAATTCTAACAACATTTATTCATTTTTTCCCGCCATTTCAGAATAGGGCATTTTTAATTTATGATGCTGGTCACTGATTTTTTATTTCAAGATCGCAACTTAGACTTTTAGCAAAAAAAAATCTTTCAAGGTAGTTTGAGCTATATAATAAGAAATCTTAGGCATGAAATTATTATTATTTCTAGTTAGTACTTAAGTGGATAGCGGCGATAAAATTTGCAGACAGAACATGTTTAAGTCCCATTGTTAAGACCTTCTTTCCTGAGATGGAAAGCAAAGCCGGCTTAACTTTCCATATTTCCATTGTACACGACTAGCGGAAAGCTGCTGGACCGTATTGGCAAGAATACAAGAATACACTAGACTTTGAAAGCGAATCCAGCCTGCAAGTGGAAAGCGTTTCTAAATAGTGTTTTCTTGGCGCTGAACTCAAAATATTACGGTCCTGATTTCAATAAGACATTTCTTTTTACTTTTTTCTTTGTGTAAAATACCATGAACACAATGGTAGATAACAAACGTTGCACTAGTATCTTGTAAAGTACTTATTTGCCACAAAATCACGTTCCGTATTGTAATTTTGCTTGTATTCGTTAAATGTGTTAAGGTTATTTAGAGACGTAATATTTGTAATATTTTGTAATTATGTAATATTTGACGTAATTATGTAATATTTGAGTTGCCTTAAATAAATAGGTGCGAATTGAGTTTAATTCAGAATAAAATTCACACATTTTATTGGCCCTCAAAATTGTAGAATATATGGAAAAAATAATAATATCAATAAAGTATATACGCAATCTAATACAAACTACTCGTATAAACACTGGCAATATACAGTGACCTAAATAAAATTGAAAGGCGTAATTATGACGGTATTTTTAAACTAAAAATTTCATGTTAAGAGCATTTATGGAAGCTAGTATAGTGCCAAAGAGACTCTCTAAAATATAAATTTAAAATTTCTATTAATGAGGGACGGGTTCAACAGTTTTACCACGCAAAATTTCACTCTAACAATCAGATAATCTGAAACTGTGGCGTCTTGCAGAGGCCCATATATTTGTATGATGAATTGGCGGTAACAAAAATCTGTCACAGAGCCTTCCTTTGGTACAAGGCCTGGGGTGGCTTTTCCTAGTCAACCCCAAGACACCCTTGTGTCTCAACAATGGTAAGCACTCAAGGCACCGAAGGATGTAGACTCGGGGTTAAGCAAAATTTTAAAGCAGCATTTCCCTTAAGAGTTTGACAGACATAACACCAAACGAATTAGCTAACTTAAAAACAAATTTTTCTTCACTCCGTTAAAAAAAAAATAAAAAAAAAAAATACAATTTGACCTCAGTTTCATTGATTATGAATTTTTCGTCATTTCCGCAACACATCAAATGAAATCAAGGCTAAGTTACGAATTGCTGTTAGAAATTACAGTGATTTTGACCGTTAATCTGAGTTTTTGCGAATCTGAATATGTCTGAAATTTTAGATTCTGAAACAAATGGATACGAAAAGAAGAACATCAGCAAATCTCTAACTGGAACTTCCTATAACCGCTTCGCTGGATCTTCTCATCAAACAAAACAAGTAGCATCACCTATCCCCAAGCCTTCGATTGGGTATGATAAATTATTTATTTTCTTAAACGCAGAGTTTCGGTTACGTTTGGTATTATCCAGCCACAATTTACAGTTGTTAACTTTTATAAGCTATACCAGTGTCATGTTCTCAAAAATTTATATATATATTAACAATAATAAAAATAACAAAAACCGTTTATTTTTATTAGCGTTTCACAGAACGAAAGTCCTGAGTGATTCTAAACTATCCATAGTGATAATGTATAAATAAAAATAATAACAAAATTTACAAAAAAAAGTATACTTTTCCCAAAGGATAGGGTGGATTTGCTTCAATTTTTTCAGAGAATGTTTTACAAACACCAAACTTGGTTTGCTGCAAATCTACTGCAAAGATATGCGTAAAACATTGTCCATAAGAAACGAACTGAACAAAAAATTAATAGTAAAGAAATAAACCAAAAGTTGTGTACAGCAAAAACAAAGTTAATATTGTAGAAAATACCATAAAAAGGAAAAGATTATAAGTAATTTTTAGGGAAAGATTTCGCTAAGGTATTGAAATTTGTGTAGCAAAGAATCAACTTACTTTCATAGCTCTCCATGTTCAACCAAACATGCGTATGCCCTAGAATGAGATGTTTCACTAATCTTGGAAGAAGTATATCTTTTTAAAGATTGGTAAGTTTTTAAAGATGATGAATGATCACCAATATTTAGTTTTTTTATAATCAATTTGGGACCAGTCATAAATAGGGTTTACTTTGATTGGGGGGGGGGGGTTAAGAAATCATTGAAGGAAAGTTTGAACTTTGCTTTAGGGAACAAGATTGCAGTTCTGAATGTAGTCGGGTGCTGACTGATTGTACGCACTTTATTCCTTGATGTTATAATTAGTCGTTAGTAGTAGTAATATCATAGTTTCCCGAAGAAAGTGCTCTCTTCCTGTGTTTGTTTCTTAAGAGTTCCCGTAACAGAGAAACATATGACCTCGACTAACATTTAAAGTTTTCAATCTAAATTTATCCAGGAATATCAATGTGCAAGTATTTACGATTAAAAGTAGTGTTATTATATGAAATAAAGTGAGTCGGGTTCCCAAATATATAGCGGCATTAAGTAAAATATCTTTTTTCGCGGCTTTCGCATCCTCTAAAAAAGGTGTATCTTTTTTGAGGCTTTCGTTTCGTCTACAAAAAGGTGTAAGTTTGTGTTTAATCAATAATGCTGCGAAAATTAAGGACAAAATGGTTGAAAAAATAAATCATTTTGGCTTTGCCAGCGTTGTATGGTACTGGTATCTTATCACATCTACCCTCCAAAAAAGCCGAAAATATTGCTATTTGACTATCTGAAATATTTAGACTGCTGATTATTTTTCAAAGAAAAAGTCTCGTTAATGTTACATAGTTTTATTATTTTTGTGGATTTACAAGAATTTCCTTCATCTTTTTCAAATAGCTTTCTTATAATTTTGTTTTTGAGGGGTCACCGAAGATAAATCTACTGGATATATCCTTGTTTTATCTTCTTCACGGATATCTTCTTCTCGTTTTGTTATGCTATGTCTCCCACAGTATTTTTTTCTTGCAGTCAGAACAAACCAATTGTGCAGTATTCGCAATATGGTGGTAGCAGGGAATACAGCAAATTAAAGTAAGTCAGATCTTTATCATAAGCATTCTCTTTTGGTGGGTATAAATAATTGTTCAATACAAGTTCAACTAATGATAATCCGACTTAACAGAAGCCTGAGAGCCCAAATCTGCTAGTTTTCATATTCCAAGCACAAAAAGAGCAATAGTCACACAAGCCAAGATATAAGGACTACATGTTTCGGAGTAAAAAAACATGCTAGTCACATCAAAACTAGTGTTGGGCGATATTTTGATTAATCGATATATCGATATATCTATATTTAGATTTCGATATTCGATATACCGATATCGATATTTCGGATCAGTTTTTTGCTATCTCATGGATTTCCCAAAGCTCAGTACTGCAAATGGCAATAAAAGGGTATTTGTGTAACTTTTTTTCAAAATTCAAATAATATAAAATCAAGCAATAAAAATAAACTTTGATTGCATAAATGAATATAATAAAAACCCAGATTTGGAATTATTCAGGCTCAGGAAAAGAGAAAAATTAACTACTGGCTATTCAAAACATCAGCATGTCAATGTTGTCCCTGAGAGTCGGTTCCACCGTTCAGTGATTATCTGACAATTCTTGGAAAAGACTCTTTCAGAAGGGACTCTGGTAGCGGGTACAGACATGAATTTCATGGCAACTTCGTACAGGTGTTTTTGGAACCCCATAGCGCGAGACTTCCACTACTTGAGTGGACAAGTTTCTCTTGAAACTGTTGGCTCCCTATTGAAAGTTTGTAGAGCCAGCCATGATATATTCGGCTGCTGTCGAAGCATGTCCTGCATTGACTATAAGGACTTATAATCAGCATATACTTATCGCTCATCAGCCACGTCTAAGAATCCCCCAAAATCTATCTGAAAAAGGTGGCGTCTCAATAGTTGCCTCTTCAAAGGGTGTAAGCACCGCAATCACGGTTGAAATAACACCCCACTAACTATCAGTGACTATGAGGTCCACTTTACCCAGAAGCGCAATCGAGTTTGTTGTTGTTGTTGTTTGGGGTTTGACGCGTTCGACCGATAGGTCATATGCGTTCGTATTACTCAATTACTCTGTGCCTTCTGTAATCACTAGCTTGCTTGGGTGTCACATCAGTCAATACTCACTGAACCCGATCATGTATCACTTATATTGATATTGGTAGAGTTATTCACCTGTAGCAACTGCCTGCGTTGAAACACGGGAATCAGATCATGCAGCTGTGCTTTGTCATAAATCAATTAAAATACACATGCAACACCATTAAAATAAACAATACGGATTTACATTATACCTGTCACATATATAAAAATCTTAACAGACAAGATAAAGATAATAAAACAAATTAAATATTAAATGTCTTAACTCTCAAATCAAATATTATAGGGATAAAAAATAATCTTATAGGTAATGAACCAAATCAGTAGTCTTAACAAATCTACCTAAAAGGTTTGTACTTAGCCGTCTAGGTCGAGGAGGAGAAGTGTGATGTCCCAGAAAAGAACGCATTGTGAATGCCTTAAATTCCTTCTCACAGCTATTCCCTAGCGTTTCCCTCTCTTTTTCATATTTTATACAGTTGAAGAGGATGTGACGTGTGGCTTCGTACACTCAGCATGTGTCTCAGTTCGAGGAAAGGGCCATTTTCGAAAGGAATAGTGCGGATTTTGTCTTTTCCTGGCAAAATCTAAGACAAAACAGACAAGTTGAAAGGATGTGAGATGAGAGGTACATTTCTTTTGATGGCTGCTTATAATCATAGAGATCCAGAAGCTGGGTATGGAAGGAATAGAGGCAAGCGTCTTCTTCCTCCAAAATTTTTGAACTGGTTGAAGACAGTAATTCAGGATCAGTAATAGGAGTTTGAGTGATCAGACCCAGATGGGAGGCTTGTTATGCAGCCTGGTCTGCTAACTCATTTTCTGTTATACCACAGTGTGCTAGAACCCATACAAATAGGACTGATATACCCTTTCTTGCAAGTTGTGTAGCCAAATTTTCAATCTCAATGGCAACATTTCTTGCTTGGTGTTCCCGGTGTGAAAGGTAAACCAGAGCTGACAGTGAATCATTGTAGACAATATACTTCTGATGTTTGATCTCTGTTTGGCTTGATATGGCTTGAAGAGAAAATTTAATTGCCATAAGTTCAGCAGAAAAAATTTACAGGTAGGGGGGTAAACGTAGGAAAGAGACAAGCTCTGGAGGGTATAACTACTGCACAACTGCATTTTTTTCTGTCTTTGAGCCATGTGTGTAAACTTGGTTATAGTCCTGATATTTTGCCAACTTTTCCAGGAATGTGATTTTCATCAGCAATTGGGGAAGGACCTCCATTTTTCAATGCTGATCTTACGAATAATCAGTTCCCCAATTTCTTTGGAGGTGCTAGGAGAATTATCACCCAAATTAACAGTCAGCCTGCCATTCTCTATGAACTGTTGCATGCCAGGATAGCAAAGGAATCTCTGGAAAGAGGGCATCTCTGTTGGTTTGTGGTGGAAATCGGGTTTGTGGTGGCTAATGATTCCTTTGTAGACAATGTGATTCTTGAGTCTTATCTTCTTAGCAAAATATCTTGCAAGGAGATATTTTCTTCTGGAGTAAAATGACTGGATCCCCGCTTCACAAAACATAGCGGCAATAGGAGTTGATTTTAGGCAACCAATGGCTCTTTGCAAGACTGCGTGGAGGGTAGTGTCAAGTTTCTTCAGGAGACATTGCTTAGCAAATTCATATATAGATGGTACATAGTCTATCTTGGATGTCCCCACTGACTTGACAATAGTTGAAGCGAAGGCTTTGGGGGATCCTTTTCTTCCAAGGCAGAGATAATTAATGAAGTTTTACCTTTGTTTGAGACTGTCAATCAGCTCATCCAGATGGGATTTCCATGTCAGTTTCTGGTCAAATACACCTACCAGAAACCTTGTATGTTCTGCATCCATAATCCCTTGTCCATTCAGTTTCACCAGTCGTTTGAAAGCAGGTAGGTTATGCATTTTGTGAAAAAACACACTAACTGACTTATGGCTTGAGAAAACCATATTTGTTTTTTTGCCCAAATTGATAGCATATCAGCAGCTTTTTGTGAGGATGACTGTAAGCATAAGGGGTCTCTCCCCACAGCTGCAACAGCAGTATAATCAGCATACAGAAAAATCTCTGCTCCAAGGACATAATCCAGGTTTATATCATGACAATAAACTGAGAAGAGAAGTGAAGTTAGAACCACCCCTTGAGGGATTCCAATGTCATAAAATTTCCTCTTCAACTCTGAGTAGGAGCCCCTCAAGGAGTCCTGCACTTCCCTACCCATAAAGAATTGGTGGATCCAATTTACCAGTAGATCTGGTAAGCGCGTTAGAGATAGCTTTCTGATTAGTTGCCTCATATCTACTCTATCAAATGCTGATCCCATATTTAAAAATATTACATGAACTGCTTTTCCTTTTTGAAGCTTTGTTTTATCAGATGCTCTAGTCTAACTAGGGTATCGGTGTTGCTCCTTCCATGGAGAAAGCCAAGCTGTTCAATTTGTATGTGGTCTGGTAATGGAGTTAGCAATCTTTTTTTTGTTACCCTCTCAATTAGTTTTGCAACACAAGAGGTGAGTCATAGGGGGCGGTATGAATCAACCAGCTTAGGGTCTTTTCCTCCTTTGAGAACTGGGATCACTGTTGCCTTATTCCACTCAGATGGTATTGATGACTCTATGACAGATCTTTTGAAAAACTCTGTCAGTAGCTCAACAAATGTATCTGGCAAATTTTTCAACATCAAATTGTGAATTCCACCAGGGCCAGTTAAACCAGGTTGGAGATTTGAAATGATGTCTTTAACTTCCTGAAAGCTTAAATGAGAAAAGGGAACAGTTCCATTTTTGGGACTGGGTTGATGGTGTGTGAACTGTAATGGTGTATCGACATTCAGAAACTTTTCTAAGAAGAGATTAAGTTTCCCCTTGGTTGAAAATTATGTAGTTCTTCCCATTTGTATCACTGGAGGGGTTTACCTGAAAAAACCTGAAAATTTCTCCATAGCTCTCGAACAAGGGTGTTGTGACCAAATTTATCTTTTATGAGCCTTCTCTATCCATCATGTGTCTCAGTCCTTAGTGTCTTTTTGAATTCTGCTGTCTTTTCCGTAAACTATTTTATTCTCAATTGAGGGGTACCTAGAGAAATAATTTTTTGCTTTTTTTCTTCTCTAGGTAGGCTTTCTGGCATTTCCTGTCCCATCCAGGAGTAGAATTTTGTCTCTTAGGATGAGGTTGTTTGTAACCAAACATTCTTTATGAAGAAGCTATGACAGCTGAGATAATCTTATTAGATAACGATTCCACTGACTCATCACTTGTCTTAATTTCTGAAGCCTTTTGGTCTAAGTCTTGTTTCCAGGAGTTACAGAGTTTGTCCTGGAATTTCCAGAATTTTACTGGTTGATACCCTGACCTTATTGGGTTAATTTCTAGTGTCAATGATATAAACTCGTGGCCAGAGTCAAAGTTACAGGGTTTCTGGATTTTTGCACTATTTATAATATATGTTGATGTGAAAGTAAGGACAATGGTTGAGTACTTGCTGTTTTGAGGGTTCAGCCGTGTATTTAGGTATTTGGGGGTGCCAAGGGACAGCTTATTTTTGGATTCCAGAATGTAATTGGCTAGAGAGGTTGCATTTTCACAAGGCCACATGCATTCACAATCAGTTCGAATTTTTTCAGGGATAATTTCTTTGTCTTTGGAGCATAACAGTTAGCAATACTAATCCACTTATCACTTCCAAGTGGTTTTACGTCAATTATACCAACCTCCATTACCCCTTGTGGACTGGCGTCATGTATTCTAAAAGCTAGGTCATTTTTCACAAGTAACAGTAGGCCACCACTTGCTTTGTGGACTCTGTCCCAACGGGCAATATTGTACCCCTTGAAATCATGGACAATATTCTCCTGTTTTAAGAAAGTATCTTGAAGTAGGAAAATATCAGGTGCATGTCTCACTAAACTATTTTGGAGTTCTTTTCTTCTGACTGGGTTCAATTCCCGGATGTTTAATTGGAACACTGAGAGGGAGTTAGTCATTTGTGTTTGAGGGGGCTAACATGGGTCTCTGTAGCTTATTACTACTACCCTCTGGGCTAGGTATAGCTTCCTTTCCTTTATGTTTTTTAACTTTGCCAGGGCTGCTGGTTTGAAGAGGGTCGTTACTGTTTGTAGGGCTTGATTCAACTCTATTTAGGTTTTCAGCAATATTGGTCAGGCTAAGGGCTGCATTTTCAAGACCAACTGGCAGTACCTTAGAGACTAGTTTGCAAGATGATGTTATTATCTTGGTCAGATGCCTTGCAACATCTGCCTTGCAATACCCTCAAATATGGTCATATACTTCTTGTTTAGGTCCTCAACTGAGTGGTGGTTAGGTGTCAAAGGAGAGAAGGAGTCTTTATGGGCCATAGGGGAATTTTTTGTTTGTGTTGGAAGTCCCTTCTTCACGACCTCAGCAGCATTCCTCAAGGGAAAATTATTAGTTAAAGAAATGGTTACAATTGCTTTCTCCTCCATGAATACTGCACACTCCCTAGCATTAACAGCACGGTCACCACTGCAGTTAGGGCACTTGAGTGCCTGATCTTTCTTTACTGTTTTGGATTGGAGAAACCTTGGCAATTGAAGCACTGTATTGCCCTGGGTATAAACTACTTAACTGTATACGTTGCACCCCAAACAGAGATTTTCAGAGGGAACTGAACATCCTGATTGAAGGTGCAAACCAGGGGGGTAACTGATGGGCTTGGGTTTTCAAAGGCCAATGTCACTTGTTCTATTCTATTGTCAACTTGGACCTCCTTGACAAAGTCATCCAGATGGGTGACCTTCTCAAATGGGATAAATACAATTTCTTTTCTATTTCTGATTAAAGTGGGGTTGGAACTAGGACCGAGCACAAGCTTTACTTTACAGCCATTTACTGCTATATCTGAAATTGAAAGTATAGCAGCAGCAGCTGATTGGCTTACAGCTATTATTACAACGGAGCCATCTTGTCCAAGTCTTTCTAACATTATACGATAATGGCCCCTGTATTCATGATTCTGGAACTGTTCAAAAGTTTTTTTGGAAATAGCTGTTCTACTACCTAATGTCAACAACCTAGTGGTCTCATTTGGACCTTCAACACATAAAGTCGAAATCCTAACACTAGAGGTATTTGGGCCAGGGATGACAGGACTACTAACTATCCTGTCAGTCATAAAAAAAAAACAAAAAACAAAGGGTTAAAAATAATCATGTAAAACAACAAAATAAATCGCAAAAGAAGTAAATTGTCAAATAAATAAAATAAATAGGCTACAAGCTGAGGGGCGGGGGCCTCAGTCAATAGAAGATTAAGCAAGAAAAACAAATCAAAAGCAGGCACAGCACTAAATTTCAAAGCAGGGTAAAAAGGGGTTGATGAACACTCAGCAATTTGAAAGTTGCAGTATGCAGGAATCTGAGAAAATTTGCAACAAGCAAAATAACAGTAAAAGCAAGCCAACGGCCAAAAATGCGCAACAAAGCGAATGTAGAGGCGTCAGGGACCCCAAGGGCAGAGTCGATTGTGAATCAATCAACAAATCGTGGCACAGAGCTTTCCCTATTCGGGAAATAGCAATTTTAAATATATTTGTTCAATTTGATTTTCAATTCTTCTTGCCTTCCCTCAAACGAGCTTGTTACCGACTCTCTCAAATCTTTTAGACTACGCAACATTGTGAGAAACGAATTCCGCCAAGTGGTTACATCAGGTTTATAGTTTTTTGGTGCAAACATTATCAATAAAGATTTGAACCTGACGCAACTTGTCGGTAACTAAAACACTATGTCTGAAAAAGCTGACAATGTTTCTAGCCTTTTGAGCGATAGGCAACAATTCAGCGGTATCCTTAATAGCACCGCCAACATCAAATTTTGAGTATGTGCGAAGCACGAAACATGTGTCCATCCTGTACCTACTTCGGATCCTTTTCGGCCCGAATTACATTTGCTCCATTATCAGTTACTGCAGTAACAACCTTTTCCTTGATCCCCCACTCAGTGGCAATTTTCATAAGCTTAGCCTTAATAACATCAGCAGTATATATATATATATATATATATATATATATATATATATATATAATATGCT
>JAQQPU010005447.1:20583-42005 GCA_029168905.1 Artemia sp. Kazakhstan ARC1039
ACAACTCTTTTTTTTAAACAATAAAAAACTTAGCGTAAAGAGCGAGGCATTGAGGAGGGGACAGTCCCTTTCATATACGGAATAATTTCTGTTCGTTTTAAGTTTTAACGTCGTTCCTTACTTTCAGTTAAAAAAGCTTGTTTTTTTTATTTAATTTTCTTTGTCAGAGCAGCAGGTTTTGCTAACTATACACACAAGTGAGCTGATTCACGTAATATTTTATGCATAAAAAGGAGAGGTTCCAACCAGAAAGGTGTTTTGGACCTGAAGTTCTAGTGGATTTGAAAATATTGAGTTTTTGGCTACTTGGAATGCCTCTGGGTTCTTGTTTTTCTTTTGGTAAGAGTTTTGAGTGACCTTGTGGATGTCCTGTAGACAGTGTTTGATTGCCTACTGAATTTAATTTTGTCAAATGTTCGGCTAAACATTGCTATAACATAGTTTTTGAAAACACTGAATGTGTCTGTTTTAAAACAAATTCTAAGTTTCCTGTGTGAGGACAAATATCAATCTCAATCGCAAGTGAAGCTGAGTGGATATCATAAGCAGTGCAACAGCGCCGCCTATTGCATAATAGGCGGCTTATAAGTAAGGAACGTTGTTGACACAATGTATTATTTATTTGTTTATTTTTTAGACCAGGGCGCTCTGTATCGAAAAAGTTGTCGTAGAAACTTCGAAAAGGGCTCATTTGATTGGAAATTGGAAGATCTTTGTCCTTTTTAATAGACAAAAGTGATTGGAAGGCAACTAACACCCCTTCCACGCCCCCCGTTTCTCCCAACACTACCAATCAAAATTTCGAGATAACCATTTTGTTCAAAGTAGTTGAAAGATCCAAAAATTATGTCATTGAGGATGATATCCCCCCCCCCAGAGCCATCAGGGCAAGGGTTGTAAGTTAAACTCTGGGGACATATAACGTTTTATAGAAACGCTGTCGTAGAAACTTTAAAAGGGCTCATTTGAATGGAAATTGACAGGGTTAGTGCCCTTTTTAATAGTCAAAAGTGATTGGAGGGCAACTAACTCCCCCCTCACGCCCACCATTTCCCCAAACACATCCAATCAAAATTTTCAATTAGCCATTTTGTTCAACGTAGATGAAAGGTCGGGAAGTTATGTCTTTGAGGATAATACCCCCCCCCCCTCCCACATCCCTTATGGAAAAGGTTGTAAGTTATGCCCTGGGGGCATATAAAGTTTTTATAGAAAGCGTTGTCGTAGAAACTTCAAAAAGGTTTCATTCAGTTGGGAATTGAGAGGGTTAGTACGCTAATTAATAGTCAAAAGTAACAGGAGAGTGAATGTACCCCCCCCCCCCACGCCCATAATTTTCCCAAACACTTCCGATCAACGTTTTTATATAGTCATTTTGTTGAACGTAGTTGAAGGGTCCAGAAATTATGTATATGAGTATGTCAATCCCCCAACAGTCCTCAGGACTAAGATTGTAAGTTATGCCTTGAGGAGCATATATGGTTATTATAGACAGTGTTGTCGTAAAAACTTCAAATATGGGTCATTGGATTAGAAATTGAAGGGCTATTACTCTTTTTAATAGTTAAATGTAATTGGAGGGAGAATCCCCCCCCCGCCCATCATTTCCTTAAACACTTCAGATCCACATTTTGATTTGATCATTTTGTTCAACGTAGTTGAAAGGTCTGGAAATTATGTCTTTGAGGATTTTATGGAAGGGATGGTTATTTAACTTTAGAAGAGACTCATTTGGTTGAAAATTGGAAGTTCTAGTTCCTTTTTAAGCGTCAAAAAGTTATGGAGGGCATTTACTCCCCCCTCCTCCCTGCACTCCCTCCTTTCACTAAACGCGTCTGATTGATATTATGAATTAGCATTTTTTTTTGCAAAATAGTCCAAAGAACATATAACAAAGTATCTAGGGATGACACAACCCTCAGTGCCCTGGGGATAGGGTTGTACGTATTTTCAAGGGAGCATGTAAGGTTTTTTTTAATCGAATTGGCTGTCCTAAAGACATCAGAGGGGATCGTTTGAATTGAAATTGGAAATTTTAGTGCCCTTTTTAAGAGTCAAAGTGATTGAGAGCAAACAGCCCCCTTTCCCTCCAAGCTCATCATTTCCCTTAATACCTTTGATCAAAGTTTGGAAATAACAGTTTTATGCATCTTAGTTGAAGGTTTCAGAAATTATGTCTGCGAGGAAGACAACCCCTCCCCCGTACAGCTCTCGGGGGAAGGGTTGTAAGTTATGTCCTTGGAGCATATAAAGTTGTTATAAAAAGGGTGGTCGTATATGCTCTGGAGGGGACTCATTAGATTTGTAATTACAAGTTATAGTACCCTTTTTAAGAGTCAAAGTGATCAGAGCACAGCTACCCCCACACACACACAAACACGTTGTTTTTCCCTGAGATGTATGCAATATATATTTTGAGACAGTCCTTTTATTCAAAACAATTCAAATATCATATAACAAGGCTTTTGCGGTTGATAAAAACCCCCAGAGCCTGAGGTTGAGGGATGTAAGTTATGCCCCTGGGGTGTTTGAGGTTCTTATGAAAGTGATGGTTGTATAAGCTTAAGAGGTGGCTCATTTGGTTGAAATTGGAAGTTCTAGTTCCTCTTTAAGAGCAAAAAGTGATGGAGGTCAGGTAGCATCCCCTGCCCCGAACTACCCTCTTCACCAAATGCACCTGATTGAAATTGCGCGATGGCAATTTTGTTTAAAATAGTCCAAAGAACTTAAAAAAATGCTTCAAGGGTTGACAGAACCCTGGGGCAAGGGCTTTAAATTTAATACCATCAACCGGTCCTCAAGCATTACTAACACGTCCTCTTGACAACCTATATGGGTATAGTGTATTTCGATTTATTTCAACAGAGTTACAATACTACCCAAGGTTTTCGCCTTAATACCCTTAGGTTTATTAGTTGTAGTAGTAGCACGAGTAAATATAGTAGTAGCTGTAGGAGTACAGTTGCTAGTAATAGTCTTAGTTTTAGTAGCAAAAGTAGCAGTAGCAATAATAGTAATAGTAGCAGTAGTTGTAGGAGTGGAAGCATTATTATTATAACGCAAATATTGTCTTTTGTTTAGTTCAACATCCCCCACAACAAGCGTTTTAAGTTTTAGTTTCAAACAATTAACTGTTCCAAAGATAGTGCTGATATGCCCTTTTGACAACCTCCATACGGATGGCAGGTTGTCATCCATACAACAGAAATATTCTCTAAAAATTCCACCTTTATAGGTTTTGGATTTTGAGCTAGCCAGAAGACACTGTGTGTATTCATTTAATGCTGCTTCTACGGCTACTGTAATTGACGACACTAATAGCATGAAGTTGAAACTTTTAGAGAGCTTTTAGGAGGAGTTCAATTAAACGAAAAACCTATATGCATACAGGGATTAAAAGGGCATATAAGCGATATAGGGCATATAAGAACACAGGCAGCGATGCTCTATCATAACTAGTAGTATCTTTGATATTTTAAAGGTACTAATTTGATTGAAAATTAACAGTTCTAGTGCCTTCTTAAGAGTCAAAAGTGATTGGAGGGGGGGGGGGGGAATTAGCCCTCCTCTTTAGCTCATGAATTCCCAGACACTTCCAATCAGAATGTTTAGACAGCCATTTTTTTCAGTAAAGCTGAATGGTCTAGTAACTATATCTTTAAGGTTATTTAGTAGGTCAACCCCCTAGAGTTATGTAATTTGCCAATTATGCTTAAAAATTAAATGTTGCTTTAAAATTAAATAAAAGAACACTGTTTGTTGGATGGTTGCCAATAAGACATGTCAGCAATATACCTAGAACGACTGAGGGTAATAAGTTGAAACTTTCAGGGTTACTTCTATTACTACTTCTGCTCTTAAAATGTTTCTAAATCAATAAAGTGTAAGTGTATCCAGGCTGTGAAAGAGCATAAATATAAACTTTTGAGAATGGTATTAACTTTTTTTATCAGGTAAACTACAGAATGAATATAACCAAATGAAACAACTATTTGTGTCATGATTTTCAAAGGTGTTTTTGTTGGTAAAAATTGCTGAAATAGTTTCTTCAGCATATAAATAGCTGGCCAAACCAAAAATTTAAAGGGAAAACCTGAAAGATTAAAACTATTATTTTCTTTTTCTCTGAAAAAGACTACGTCAATGTAAAACGAACAAAAATTAATTAAAAAACTTTTTCCACAAAATAAGTTTTTCAAAAAAATTAAAGAACTCCATTAAATCAAAACGAGCAAAAGTTGAATCAAATAATCTACCAAGCATTAACACTACCAGAAATCGGTATCAATAAATATTTGAAACTCAAAACAAACATAAATTAAAATAAATAACATAGTTAACTCAAAACGAGCAGAAATTAATATGAGTAGGATTCAAAACCCATATACTTTCTGAAAGCCAAAATATAATTTGTACTTTAGTGAAAAAATTCTTTTAAATGTTTTCATTTTTGTAACTTTAAGAAATCAAAAATTCATTAGGATTTTAAGGAATAAATATCAGCATATGTATGTTAAACTGACCAAGCACATTTTCTTCAACAAATTCATTTGAATTTTTTTCAGTAAAGTACAAATTATATTCTGGATTTTAGAAGGCATAGGGGTTTTGAACCCTACTTACAATAATTTCTGCTCGTCTTGAGTTTGACTCTGTTATTTATTTTAATTTCTATTTGTTTTGGGTTTCATTTATTTATTGATAATGAATTGTGGTAATTGTATGCTTGGTAGATTATTTTATTCGATTATTTGATTCTGAGAATATGCATACTAGAGTGATTTGAGATGGTTGATAGACAGACATATTCTTTTTTGTATTTCAATGGTACCAAGCACACCAGTTCTTTTGATGGTCAATGACACTTGTTTTGGTTCCAAAAATTGTATTGACTACAGCCGGCCAGGTATCCATTTTGTAATGCAATGCCTGAGCACACTGACTTTCCATTACCGGACTTGCGCATGAGTTTGGATCCCCAGATTCCCCAGAGGCTCCATATCCCCCTCAAGAGCCCCAAATTATCCCCTAACTTTTCGCCCCCAAAATTTTTTTTTATTTGAAAATTTTTCAACTTCATTTTTTCATGTATTAAAATGACCTGTAATCTTTGGCAAACATGGTTTTTGGATTTTTTTTATGTCACAATCCCCGTGGTATTTTGTGGTTGTCACAGTACTTGGTTTATTGTATGTTTTTGATCAATATTAATAGTGCACTGGAATGGCAAACACTTCAGTTTTATTTAAAAAAGTGAAGATGAAATATTTCAAGAAAGTGTGTGTACATGATAGAGTTAAACTAGAATTGAATGCTTACAAGGACAAATATTTGAACTGCAAAATAACCACTAATGGTGAGCCTCATTGAAAATGTATGTGAGCGTTGTCATGACAGTGAGAGATTAAATTTCTATGGAATACCAAAAAATTCAACATTACTGATGGTGAATATACAAGAATAAAATTTCCAGAGATGAATGCCTAAGAATCTTTGTCAGCCTAAAAATAATAGTTGACAAAGATGGTCAATTTCTTGCTCACAGTGTGGTTCATACGTTACCTCTTGATAAATCCTATTGCCATCTTTTGGGTATTACCATTGAACGGAAGGTAAAATGAAAACAGGCGTACGGCTGCATCAATGTCAAAAATCATACCTGGTCTATCTGCCGTAACTGTTACCTGTATAAAAATAATGTGGCATTGATGAAATCAAGATAATAGTGAAAACAAAAAGGGCATTTGCAGATAATATCGCCAAGGAAATTACAGACAATTCAAGGAACAGGAAAGCATTGGTGAATGTTAGTAGTCTCATTTATAGTATAAAAACAGATACCATCATTGAACAGAATAATAGCAGCGATGAAAAAGTGATGAAACATTTCAGGAAAGTGTGTGTACATGATAGAGTTATCGAAGCATTGAATGCTGACAAAGACAAAAATTTGAATTACGGAACAAATCCTAATGGTGACATCATTGGAAATGTATGTAAGCATTGTCATGACAGTGAGAGATGAAATTTTTTTGGAATACCAAAAAAATTCAGCATTACTGATGGTGGATATACTAGAATAAAATTTCCAGAGATGAAAGCCTAAGAGTCTTTGTCAGCCTAAAAAATAATAGTTGACAACGAGGGTCAATTTCTTGCTCACAGTGTGGTTCATACGTTACCTCTTGATAAATCCTATCACCATCTTTTGGGTATTACCATTTAACGGAAGGTAAAAAGAAAACATGCGTACGGCTGCATCAATAGTCTCTTTGCCGTAACCTTTACCTGTGTAAAAATAATGTGGTATTGGTGAAATCGAGTTAATAATGAAAATAAAAAGGGCATTTGCAGATAATAGTACCAAGGAAATTATAGACAATTCAATGAAAAGCAAAGCATCGGTGAATTTTAGTAGTCTAATTTATAGTTTAAAAATAGATACCATCTTTGAACAGAATAATAACAGTGATGAAAGAGTGATGAAACATTTTAGGAAAGTATCGAAGCATTGAATGCTGACAAAGACAAACATTTGAATTACGGAACAAGTCCTAATGGTGACATCATTGGAAATGTATGTGAGCATTGTCATGACAGTGAGAGATTAAATTTCTTCGGACTGCAGAAAAATCCAACATTACGAATGGTGTATACAATACAATAAAGTTTCCAGAGATGATGCTGCTCAAAGATAAGCAAAGCCTAAAAGTAATAGTTGACAATGAATGTCAACCTCTTTCTCACAGGGCGAATAACACGATACCTCTTGATAAATCCTATCGCCATCTTAGGGTATTAAACAGAAGATGAAAAGATGACAGGCGTAATGCTGCACCAGTGTCATAAATAATATCTCGTATCTGTGTCAGAACTTTTACATGTGTAAAAATAATGTGGTAATAGACTGTGAAATCGCATGAAAAAGGCAATGGCAGACAATATCATCAAGGAAATTAAAGACAATTCAATGAAAAGCAAATCGCCGGCGAATGTTAATAACATCATCGGTAGTTTACCAACAGATACCTTCATTTAACAGAATAATAGCAATGATGATATGGGTGAATGAACCTTTACGGGGAACCATTTTAAAAGAGATGAATGACCCCAAAATGAAATAAGTGTAATGTCAAGATAAAACATGTTTAATTATTTTTTGGATCGGATTCGAAACATTCAATTTTTTATGATTATATTAATAACATGTAGCATTATACGGGTCATTATTTCAATAAGAATGTTTCATTGAATTACTTCGTTTTTTTCAGTTATTTTTAGGGTGTGCTAGCAATTAATCATTTAGAATGTTTATTCAAATGTCAGAGATGCAAGAACAGGAATGTTCAGACATAGACACTACTACCAGACTCACAGGGAGACACTACTAACAGGCTCAAAGGGGGTGTACTAGAGTCTGAAATTGGTGGAAAAGGTTTTTAATCAAAGTCTGAGAGAGATTAACAGATTTTTTTACAGGTAGAGACATTTGAAGTCGAAATTTATCACGATTCAGAGGCAAGTGGGTTGGAATTTTTGAAAGGCAGATGCATAGTATTTTCCCAAAGAAGAGAAAAAAAAATATACTTCCGTTTTGAATTTTCCTAAAGAAGAGAATAAAGTTCAATTATTGTTCTGAATCCTTCCAAAGACGAGAAAAATAGTTCAACTTCTGTTCGGAATTTTTCGAAATAAAAGAAAAGTTACACTTCACTTCTAAATTTTTGCAAAGTACAGACATAAGTCACACTTCAGTTCTGAATTTTCCTCAAGAAGAGAAAATAAGTTCATATTTTATTCTGAATTTGTTCTAAAGAAGAGAAAAAAGTTCAAGTTTAATTCTATATTTTTCCGTAGAAGAGAAAAAAGTTTTATTTCGGTTCTTAGTTTTTCTAAAGAAGGGAAAAAATTCAACTTTTGTTCTGAATTTTTCCATAGAAGAGATAAAGCTACACTTCAGTTCCCATTTTCCCCAAAACAGTGAAAAATAAGTTCATGTTCTGTTCTAAATTTTTCCAAAGAAGAGAAAAAAGTTACACCTCTGTTCTAAATTTTCTCTAAGGAAGAGAAAAAAGTTCAAGATATGTTCTGAAATTTTTCTTAGAAGAGAAAAAGATAAACTGCTGTCCTGAATTTTTCAAAAGAACAGAAAATAGTTACACTTTTTTTCTGGATTTTCCAAAGAAAAGAAATAAGTTCAAATTCTTGTTCTGAATTTCTCCACACAAGAAAAAAGTTCCACTTCAGGTCCGAATTTTTCCAAGGAAGAGAAAAAATTTCATTTTTTGTTCTGAATTTTTTTCAAAGACGACAAAAAAGTCACGCTACAGTTCTCAATTTTCCCAAAGCAGAGGAAAAAAGTTCGTCTTCTGTTCTAATTTTTTGTAAAGAAGAGAAAAACGTTCAACTTCGATTCTGAATTTTTTCCAACTAAGAGAAAAAAGTTACACTTCTGTTCTGATTTTATCCAAAACAGAAAAAAGTTCAACTTCTATTCTGAATTTTTCCAGAGAATGGAAAATGTTGCATCACTTCAGGATGTTTTCCAATGAACAGAAAAAGGTCACAGTTCTGCTCTGAATTTTTCCAAAGAAGAGGAAAAAGTTCAAGTTCTATTCTGAATTTTCCTACAAAAGAGAAAAAAGTTACACTTCAGTTCTGAATTTTCCAAAAGAAGAGAACAAGTTACACTTAAGTTCCCAAGTTCTCCAAAGAAGAGAAAAAAGGTTACACTTCTGTTTTGAATTTTTACAAGGAAGAAAAAAAGTTACACTTCTTTTCTGATTTTACCCAAAACAGAGAAAAAAGTTCAAGTTCTGTTCTGAATTTTCCCATAAATGAGAAAAAAGCTACACTTCAGTTCTGAATTTACCCAAAGAAGACAAAAAGTTACACTTAGGTTCCCAAGTTCTCCAAAGCAGAGAAAAAAGTTACACTTCTGTTCTAAATTTTTCCAAAGAAGAGAAAAACTGCAACTTCTCTTTCTTGAATTTTTGCAAAGAAGAGTGAAGTCACACTTCAGTTCCAAATTTTCTCAATGAAGATAAAGAAGTTCAACTTCTGTTCTAAATTTTTTGCGAAGAGACAGAAAAAATTCAAATTCGGCTGTGGATTGTTCCAAAGAAGAGAAAAAAATTACCCCTTTGTTCAGATTCCCTATAAACAGTGTGAAAAGTATGTTCTGAATTTTTCAATACAAAAAAAAACCTACAGTTCAGTTCTGAATTTTTCCAAAGAAGAGAAAAAAGTTCAACTTCTGTTTATTGAATTTTTGCAAAAGATGGTAAAGCCACACTTCTGTTCCAAATTTTCCCAACGAAGAGAAAAATTATGTTCTGAATGTTTTCTAAGGAGCAGAAAAATTCAAATGCGGTTCTGGATTTTTCCAAAGAAGAGAAAAAAGTTACACTTCTGTTCTGATTTCACCAAAACACTGAAAAAAGTTCCGTTCTGAATTTTTCTATGCAAGAAAAAACCTACAGCTCAGTTCTGAATTTTTCCAAAGAAGACAAAATATGTGTTCTGAATATTTTCTAGAGAAGCAAAAAATCCAAATTTGGTTCTTGATTTTGCCAAAGAAAAGAAAAATCTACAGTTTTCTTCTTATTTCCCCCAAAACAGCAAAAAAAATTTCGTTCTTTTCTGAATTTTTCTATAGAAGAGAAAAAACTTACACATCAGTTCTTTTTTTTCCAAAGAAGAGAAAAAGTTACACATCTGTTTTTAATTACCCCCAAGAAGAGAAAAAAATTCCAACTACTGTCCTGATTTTTCACAGAGATGAGAAAAAATTTGCACATCTGTTCTGAATTTTCCCAAAGAAGAGAACAAATTTGAACTTCTCTTCTGAATTTTCTGAAAGAAAACACAAATTTCAACTGCTCTCCTGAATTTCTTCAAGAAGAGAAAAAAGCTACACTTCTGTTCTGAATTTCCCAAAGAAGAGAAAAAAAGCTCCACTTCCGTCCTGAATTTTCTCCTTTAAGGGAAAAATCGTTTATTTCAGTTCCAAATTTTCCCAAAGAAGAGAAAAAAAGTTTTAGTTATGTTCTGAATATTTGAAAAGAAGAAAACAAAAGTTCAACTGCTGGCCTTAATTTTCCCAAAGAAGAGAAAATAAAGTTTAACTTCTCTTCTGAATTTTTCAAAAGAAGAGAAAAAGTTCAACTGTTGCCCTTGATTTTCCCAAAGAAGAGAAAAAAGTTATACTTCTGTTCTGATTTTTCTATAGAAGAGAAAAAAGTTACAATTTAGCTCTGTAATTTTTCCAAAAAACTTTCCAAAAAGATTTTTCCAAAGAATTTTTCCAAAGAAGAGATTAAAAAAGTTAAATTTATGTTGTGAATTTTTCCATAGAAGAGAAAAAGGCTGCACTTCTTTTCTGGTTTTCCCAAAAAGAAGAGAAAAAAGTTCAACATCTGTTATAATTTTTTCCATAGAAGAGAAACAAGTTACATTTCAGTTCTGAATTTTCCTAAACAAGAGAAAAAAGTTATACTTTACTTGCGAATTCCTCCAAAAAAGAGAAAAAAGCTTAAATTGTGTTCTGAATTTTTCCAAAGACGACAAAAAGTTCAACTTATTTTTTGAATCTCTCCATTTAAGAGTAACTCCCAAAAACTGAGTTTCATGAATCTGAAAAATGTTAATATCGGAGAAAAAGGTTATATTAAATAAAAATGAGACGACGGTACTGACATCTGTTCTGTTGTGATGAAATATGGCAGCATAAGTGAATTTTTGAACTTATTACTACCTTAAGGACTCCCATCTATAGTTCTATAATTAAAGATGGCAGCATAAGCTATTTTAAGTGATAGGCTAGATCAGAAAACTGCTTCTACATTAGGTTTGTTAGGGCTCACTTTGCGAGATCCTCCACGCCAAGTATAGTTGGTATAGATGGCAGCACCTGAACTTGTAATTAGTAAAAAATCCCTTATGCTGCCATCTATAACCATTTCAGGGCCATAGGTGTTTCATTTTCTTGTTGTTTTAGCATAATTTTTTTGTGTTATTAACGTTCTGTCGTTTTTAGTTTTGGTCTTTTCAATATTAGTGTTTTGATTTTATATTTTTAAATATTTATTTAATGAATTTTCCTTTTTCATTTAAGTTTTTCATTTTTTTTCAAGATTTAGTTTTTTGAATTTAGTTTTTCAAGTTTCTGGTATAGTTTCTCAGGCAAGTTTCTGTATTATCCTTTTTCACACTTTAAGTGAAAAGTTTGCCTACGTGAATCAACGATTCAAGACAAAACATATTTATTGTAAGACCATGATACCAAATAGATATTTACTCTTGCAGAATTCACTTAAGAATACACTCTGGGATATATTCTTTGCTGTTCACAATGTTAGTTACATCACTTTCTATATAAACCTGAATTTGCTTTGATAGTATAGAATCGAGATATAAAGATTTTGTACACGTTTTACAGGTATGTGGCTTTTCTGAATTATACAGTTTTCTGCTCTATGAGTCAATGCTGTTATAAAAAGGTTTCCCACATATCTTGCAGATATCTGGCTTTTCTCCTGTATGACTCAACATGTACTTGCATAATATATATGCACATGAGCAAACAGTTTTGCACATATTTTGCAGGTATACAGTTTTTGTCTTGTATGATGATTCATGTACTTCGATAAACTGGAAAGATAAGAAATGGTTTCGAAAATACTTTGCAGATATAAGGTTTTTCTTCTGTGTGAACTCTCAAATGGATATATATGCTTGAACTCTGAGAAAATTGTTTGTTGCAAATTTCACATTTGAGTGGCTTTTCATTAGTATGAATTCTTACCTGAGTAGCTAGATTGGAACTCTATGAAAATGATTTCATGCAGGTATTGCTGGTATAATGCTTTTCTTCAGTATGAATTCTTGAGTTTGTGCAAAAATTCTTTAAATTATGAATTGCATTTGTATGGCTTTTCTTCACTATTAGACATACTTGATCTGACAAAAAAGGGAATAATATTCCCTAGAATTTAATTTTTTCTATTAGTTTTTGTATAGTCAAGAATGGATTAATACAGTCATCTAGAAACTCTTCAATTTTATTATCTGTAGCTTTTCTTGCTTGGGAAAAATCTTGTCAGTCAGTTCCTTTGATAAAAGGATGTGAGAAAAGGCATCAGTTATTGTTTGTTTGGCTCCATATTAGATAGCTTATCCAAAAAAAATATATTTTTAGTGTACAATAGTAGATTCAGAACTAAAATAAAAATTTAAATTTCTGACTTTTATATCACTCGGGGTGGAGGAGAGGTCAGGGAAGTGACTAATAGAGAGTCACCATTCTTTAATTTTCCTCTTTGTGGAGTTTTACTTTAGTATGGTATGTAAACTTACGTTAGACAGGATTTTAAAAATCTCAAGTGTGTGTATATATTAAGGTAATCGTAGCATTGAATGTTCTCAAAAAAATATAAAATGAAACAAATCTGAAAATAGAGAAAAAATAGCTTAAATTCTTCAATTCTTCGAATTTAAAAGTCTTATGAAATTGAGTGACAGCGAAGAGCCCTCGAATAACCCGGGGTTACAAAGAAAATCCCGCTGGAAGGGTCTATTATATCGAAATTAGCGCAACCAATCCCCTAGCGGTGGGATTGCGAACTAAAATTCCTAGTAGGGATACCTACCCTAGCGATATGAATCCCTAGCAACAAAAGCTTCTGCGTCTATTAAAGGTTCTTTTAAGCGTGTTCCCTCAAAGTACCCCGGCCAAAGGTTAGGACCTCAACTAAGGTGGAGGGGGGGGGGGGTCACCCAGAGTGATTTTCCCGGTAGTGAAGCCCCCGGTAAAGTTTGGAACCTCCACGAAGGTGGGGGACCTTCCACAGAGCTCCCCTCGAAGCACCCGGCAAAGGTTGGAGCTCCAAGAAGAAGTTCGTGTACCCACAATAAAATATAAAGCTCTTGAAAAAAGATAAGGAATATAAAAAAAGCTGATAATGATATAAAATAACCCTAGGTTTGTCGAAGGTCTATATAATTTAAAGAACAAATCTTAAAATACAGAAAAAATATGTGTTTTCTAGTATATTTAAAATTTTTGCGTATAAGAAAACAAATTTTGGAGAAACGTTAATTTAATGCTACTCATAAAAAATATAATTGGGATTCTCAAATTTGATTGATCATGACTTATTCTAGAGAGCGATGGAAAAAAGATGTGTGCTCAATGTAAAAACCCGGTCGACAAAAGGCTTTAATTAGAGAAAAAAAACTTTTTCTGAAGTAATAAAATAAATATTACGTAAATAGTTTGGTCCCGAAGTGTGTTTTGAAAATAAGGTAGGGCTGTGACTCCGAATATCCTAACTTTAAATCGGGTATGATGAAAAATTCCATTTTTTGCCAAGATTAGCTCCAGTTTATTCAAATATTTTTATAAGAGGCTTCTGGAGACCGAATTTGCCAGATTTAGATTAATATAGGAAGTGTGAGCTGTTAAATAGTATCTCTGGTCGTATTTGGAAATAAGACTGAAAATAATGTAGCGGAGTCTCTGGGAATTGTTTGTAAATTTCATGTCTGTGACCATACGCAGAGAAAATAACCTTTGTAGAAACAGTAATATGATATCCCCCGTTAAAGCTAAAAGTTGTCAAAGTAGATTTGATTGATTATGACATCTCGTAGTAAGGGTCGGAACAAAATTTTCTTAGCCAGAATATACAGCATTTTTGGTAAATAATATTTCCTGGACTTCTACGAATAAAAAGCCTCTTGCAACATATAAGAACATATTTTCCAGATGATTTGGTTTGCGGAATTTTCAATGCTATGCAGGAGGTCCTAGAACTAGTTTAAAGATCAGATATTGTCTAGACTGCCTCCGAGGAACGTGTTCCTCAGAATATGTTCGCATTCGAGAAATGGGATGGGTAGTGGGCCTGAAAATGTGACAGTGAAGTGATACCATATCGGGAACACCTAAGGAATCCTAAACAAAGGATGCAGGCTCTAAATAGGAAATATTTTGCAAAGCATTGTGACCAACCCTACTCAGTTGTATAATTTCTACCAAACGGCAAGGGACTTGGTCGCATGGAAAGTGACTGAGCGGGGACCACCATTACTGGCAGTAGGCTTCCATTAGCGCTTAGTTCTCTTAGGAGCAACACGAGAAGGTTTTCACCACTACTCCCTAGTTAAATCTAAAAGAAAGGATAGAAAAGTGATTGGAAAAGATCGTGGACTGGTGCTTTAAAGTTACACCTCTGCTTTATGTCAAACAGAATAGATATTCTAAAATTCAAGAATTAAAACTTAACTTTCTGGAAAAAGAAGCTCTGGCCTAAATGTTGCCTCTTAAAAAAATACCCAAAATAGGGTTTGGAAATAGAAGCTGATTTCTGTCTTTGAACAGTAAAATGATTATAGGAACGATTATATGTGGTTTATACAGCTTTTCATACTGAAGAAAATTCTACATAACTTAAAGCTAAAATAGTACTGTCTAAGACGGGATACGTAATCCTACATACGCAAAATATTTATAATCAGATTATATTGCTACGTATACTATAGCATATACTATGCTCCTAAGTTGCTTGGTGTAAAGTTCTGTTTGTTTGTTTTTCCATTCCTTCTTTTCATTTTCTCAAAATTAGAATTATTTTTGTGCCGAGTTGCCAGAATTTTTTTTTTAAATTATATCAAATTGTTTATACATGGAAAAATTTTTCATTGTAATATTAGTACAGTAGAATTTGTACAGTTGAAAATGCTCCCCTATTAATATTATAACTTCAAAATTTTTGCAAAATAACACACTTACCCTGGTAAAGCTCCTTCCTAGTTGCCGGTAATTTATCTATATAAGATAAATTACCGGCTAATCTGGTTTTAAACAAGTCTTTGGTCGAAATTCGTACGAAATAAGGGCCCATGAACGTAAAAATGCTCCCCTAGTAATATTATAACTTCTAAAATTTGTGCAAAATAACACACTTACCCTGGTAAAGCTCCTTCCTAGTTGCTGTACTAGTAATAATAGTAATAAAATTCGATAATTTTTTAAAAACAGCTTGATTAAGGTGAAAAATACTTATAATACATAAAATAGAATACTGTTATAATTTCGTTATTCATCTTGTTATTTAAACAAAGATTAATTACAGGTTCGGAATGTCCATTGTTTCAAACGAAGAGAAAGGCATGTCCTCTTTTAACTATTTTATGTCCCGTATAAATACAATAAAAATGAAAAAAGGGTTTGGTATCTTCTACCCGTATTATATCTGATTAAGGAAAACTCAAAAGTTGCTTTTGGCAATTCATAAATAAGCCTCCTAAGGTGTACATTTTCAATGCTACTGTACATTGGGTAGTTCATATTTACTTTTTTCTTAGGATTGGTGATCGGTTGGCTTAATGAACTTCTTGATTATATCAAGCACTACTATTTATTATCCTCATTCAAAATACTAATAGCTTTTTTTAGACTTTTTGTTTAAGTTTAATTTTAAGGAACCTATTTTGTTGTTTCAATTTTTTTTAGAACAACAAGAACCGATTCTTCTGATGAAGAGAAATCTGAAAGACTATCACGACCCAGCCATATCCAAGAACTGCAGCAAAGAGCAGCCGCTGTTCCCGACACTGCGGATGCTCCGTTCAATTTTCAAGTAAGACTAAACCGTAACTCTTAGTAAAGAAAAAAAAGAGAAAAAAAGCTATAAGCTAAAATTATTTGCTTGGTTCTAGCATAAATAAGATTGAAAATGAAGCACCTTTTCAAGGTTGAAAATCAGCTTAAACTTGTACTGCCATGTCATATTGCACAAGGTTTCATTATAGCTGTATTGCTGAAACACATTCGATAAAGTGCCAAATGTTTTGGTAGTTAATATTTAAACACGTACAATACGTCTTGAAATCTTCTTTCAGCCATACAACATTTTTTATTTAAGAGCTATGTACCCCAATTCCCATGTGAAGGAGCTGGATATGGTAATGCAGAATACAAAAGGTTGTAAATTCCTAAGCTTTATATGTATTTTAGCTCTTACTCCAATATTGTGATGAAAGTTTAAATTTGCATCAAAATAACACGTTTTTTACTTTTATTGGATCGGCTTCAGTGTTTACCTCAACTTTCTGACTAAATCCTATAATATCAGGCAGTAAAACTGTTTCTGGATTTACTTACTTAACATAGGTCCTCAATTCATGGCAGCAGAGAATGCGTTAACAGGCTCAGTGTAGGGGTGTCACAAATAATTCAGTCAAGGTTTAAAGTAAGGTCAAGGCCAAGAATAGGTCAAGTGGTAGATTGTACGGACTGATTTAGTGCCTCTACCTATATAAAAATCAACGCATTATCGTTGACTCTACTTACGTACAAGCTTGGGAGAGAGCTCACTCGAAACGAGGTTGAAACTTCTAGTGCTCTCTTTCAGGGCGCTCTCCTTAAGGGCCGAAAGCGATTGAGGGTAACCTGCCTCCTTCCGCGTGTTTTCTTTGGGCAGCATTATAACTCTCTTCATTTTGGATAAAAATTTACATATATCTACTTTGCTTACATAAATCAACAAGTGAAGTAAATATGTTGAAGGGGATGATAAGACCCATGAAGCGCCAAGGGCAAGGGCTCTAAACTATGTAAATTGTTCACACACCGATATTAGTAGAAAAGAGGTGAAAATTCCAAGTTGTTTTCTGTCTGATTACCTTGAAAATTTTCAGTTAGTGTTCCCTGATTTAAAAAGACCTCATAAATTTGTTTGGAATGTTTAGACGGCCAGAAAATAGGCCAAACAATTTTTTTTGTCTCTAATTGGTTCGAAATTTAAATTTGGAAGTTTTTTGGCCAAAGTTGCGTTTTTTAGCAAAGTAAACGATTATGTTGGTGGCACGGGCCCCTGAAAAGATAAAAGAATTCCTGATTTGTGTTTCCATTCAGCTTGATTCTTTTAACCATATGTCCTTGGGCCGAGAAGGCCAGAATTTACACAATTAAATTTGAAAAAAAATGCTTCTTCACCAAACAATTGATTTTTCTAAACGGCAAGATAGGCTGCTCGCGCCTTTTTGACACCAGAATTTTGCAAAAAAATTAAATATGCAGGATTGGAAGCACAAATTTGGCCAGTGACTCTCCGAAATTGCAGCACCATATGTCATCCATTTTGTAAAAAAAAATGAAATAAATAAGTCAAATTCAGCATTGTTTGGGAGTAAAATCATATTAGTTACTTTTTTTACATTTAATCTAAAGAAATGTTATCCTAACAACTTTGTATATTTAAGTAGCCGTATTCAGCCACATGCCTCATATCATATTGATGTTGTTTTTCATGTATTTACCAAAATACCAACTACAAGTAAAAAAGAGGTTTATAATTCTTTGATGGCTTTGATGATGGATCACTGGATCATAATAGCGGAACATTCACTTACTTTCACAGTCATTAAGATTGTCTTCTACAGGATTTGCTTGCAAATCCAGCTCCTCTCCTTCAGACTTAAATTCTAATTCAGGTGACCGTGGCTGTTCCGAAGCCCACCTACCCAAATAGTTAGGCCGCCAAGCCAGGCTGTTTCACTTATTTCTAGTCGGGGTATGACGGTAAAAGGTTTTTATGAAAGTTACGTCATAGGTAGACTGAAAAACGCCAAAGCCGAATATGTAAACGGCACTTTCGTATGAGTCGGCAAACCATATATTCCTAAATTTAACCGTAAGGTTTCTGGAAAGTGACATCTATCGATTTGCTATGAGCTGAAACCGCAAAAATCCCAGGCGTCGCTACAATTTTTCGTCTTTTTTGTTTTGCGTTACAAAGAAGAAACAGAAGAATCAATACAGATTGGTAATGCTATAGCAACACTTTGTATGGAAACCTGAAATTTTTGGCAGATTGTTAATCCAATGGTTCTGTATGAAGTGACAGTCATTGTACGTTACTCTCTTTTACGTGTATTTGCATGTCTGTATAGCCAGTGTAGTGTAGCCTAGCCTAGGCTACGGGAAGAGGGCTGTTCTTATGGTTACTAAGTTCATCCCAGTTCTTATGCCTACTAAGCCTACCCAGGCTTACTAAGGTAAATAATCTTATTTTTTTTTATTATTTTATTGCCAGATTCTGGTTTATAGCCTACAGGCTTGCTAGATGATGCAATTTTGGGTCCAAAATAAAGCCCTTGGTATAAATTTAGAATTGTGACTCCTGATAAAGAGACGTGTTAAGAAAACTATTCTTACTTTAAAATATGTATAATGATCCTAGTTAACATATTATCCAAGGGGAGAACCTTATCATCAAGTCTTTCCTCAAAAAATCCTTCTTTGTCCAGCTTAAAGGAAAAATTATAATATTCTCCGTGCTAAAACGCAATGCGTAAATCTTTTGAAATTGCTGATATTAATTGCCAATTAAGTTGTTCTAGAGATAGCGTTCATCCTGGTCATTGTTAATTCCGTTTTTTTTTTTTTACTGAGCAGTGGTGAAAATACAAAATATTAATACAACATTTACAACAGTGGCGAAAATACAAAAGATTGCTATAAATTTACATATACATACAGAGTATATACCCAGAGTATATATACAGAGTATATAGTATAGGTATCCATTTCATTTCTCTTCAATTCCATGCATATTTTGTATTTTCACCACTGCTCATTAAAAAAAACGGTATTTGTGCCACTGCTCATTAAAAAAAAACGGAATTAACAACAACCGTGATGAACGCTATCTATAGAACAACTTATTTGGCAATTCATAGGGGCAATTTCAAAATATTTACGCATTGCGTTTTAGCATGGAGAATATTGACATTTTATTCTTTTAAGTTGGAAAAAGAAGGAAAAAAGAGGAAAGACTTGATGATAAAGGTTCTCCCCTTGGATAATATATAAACTAGGATCATTGTACACGCCCAGAGTGTAGTGCTGACAGAAGCAGCAGTTTTAAAGCTGACTTTTTTTTTAGAGAAAAAGGTTTTATTAAAAAAATTATAACACATTAACAACAAAACCCGAAGTTTATTGAACAAAACCCGACGGATTTGATTGAAGTGCCGGTAGCAGCAAACCTGGACTAAAAAAATCATTGTAAGCGAAGAACTTTTTTCTCCTTCCATATCAACGATTAAAGTGCCTCCCCCCCCCGGAATTAAAGTGTCTTTTGCGTAGCTCCTCCATTTCGATTTCTCCCTGCACGAACAAGAAAGTAATAAATTTTGATTTTGCTCGTGATTACACACACATAATGCTGCCGTAAAATTTGCCCTGAGAACCCCGATTAACACAAAAATTTAAACATTAAAAATCAGTTGAATATTGACGAATATTCAAAAAAAAAGTTGCTTATTGTTCTAATTGAACCATCCTTGTGTTTCAGACGTCGTTCATAAGGAATTAATTAAAAATACTTAGAAGCCGACAGGCCTATAAAAATTGTAACACCCTTGGATCACTTTGTAACGAGCGATTAATATTCATTTTATACCTGTCAAATTAACATTCAAATTTTCGACCCTTCTGATAGCTTATTTTGATAAGGACTAAATACGGACAAAGCTAACTGCAAACATATCCTAGTTTAAGCTTGTTTATTCAATAGCCAACTGTGAAATAGTGGTTTGTTTATATAGAGCTTGTTTAATGAAATAATGGATTTTTGCATTAGAAAACATCTTGCTTAAAAGAGAAATTACAGGTAAGGTAATAAATCTATAGAAAAGTATGATAAGCTATTTGGTACTTCTGCGTTATAACCACTCTTTTATGCTGCTAATTTGGTTAATGCTAATGAAAGAAAATGAAATAGGATTATTATAGAATAGTTTAGAAACAAATTTAAGTTTAGTTTTACTCATCAAAAGTTACGCGCTTGAGAAAATTTGCCTTATTTTCGAAAATACGGAAAGAAAAAAAATATGTACATTTACAAATTCAGACTGCACTTGTACATCTGAAGTCCCTGGCAAAGCATGAAGAGGAGTGTCCTCCCGATCTTAACTAGATGAGGCTAATGCATTATATGAAAGCATCCATTCTCTCTTAAATTTTCTACCAGGTTGCATAGTGGTCTGTATAGAGCTGACACTTGGTTTGATTGAATTTAATGGTTCGATTACCCTTGTCTCGGCGTTATCCTGAGCTTCATCCAACTTTGCACGTTTTTGCTGCAATGGCTGATCAATAGCATTCTAAAATAAAAATTATTTTTATTTTTCAAACCATTTAGCTTACGGGAGGGCACTGCCCCTTCAATACCACACAGTACCAAACTCCCGAAAGTTGAAAAATGACACAATTTAATTAGCTAGCTCAATTCTTACTTATTCAGAATATTAATGGAGGGCATTGGACCTTCAATTCCATAGTATCAAACACAAAAAGTTGACAATTATAGATTTTTTTATATGCAAAGCTATTAAAACTTATATACTAAAATTGCGAATATCACAGTACTAAACCCCCAAAATTTGAAAAAAAGTGACACAATTTAATCAGCTAGCTCAATTCTTACTTATTCAGAATATTAATGGAGGGCATTGGGCCTTCAATTCCATAGTATCAAACACAAAAAGTTGACAATTATAGATTTTTTTTTTTGATGCAAAGCTTTTAAAACTTATATACCTAAATTACAAAATACTTAAAATCACAGAAAAAGGAAGAAAACGACTCCTGGACATGGCCTAAACCAAAAAATTATCAAGTATATAAAGGGGTTCGCCATCTATCCAATACCTCACCCTTTACGCTTAAGTTTTTTTTTAGCACTTTCAAAAGAAGTATCTATTCTAATTAACACACCTCTGTGATTCAAGAGTTTGTGATTCGAACAAAATTCGAACTTTAGTGTAAAGAGCATGATATTGAGGAGGGGGTGACCTTTCATATCTGCCGAAACTAATATGCAAATTCTATTTTAATTTTTCATATACAATGAGCCAAAATCAAAGTGAACCTGCTTCTCTTTTTTTTGAATATTTACTAAAATTGAAATACATGGACTGTTTAATTAACATAGGAAGCTTTTTAAAAGAGCTAAGAGCACGGTGAAAAAAAAGCGTATGTAAGGAAGGTAAAGGAAATTCTTCCTTAACTTAATGGCGAGACAAAAATAGATTTCTTTTTTATTATAATATGAGAAAAGTTTACTCACCAGAAGTCGCTTAGAATGTTCCATATCTCTATCAATGTAAATGATTGCAAAATATAGATACTGGTAGAATGAATGAACTATTCAAACTGTAGAAAATTCTAATCTGAAACTTGAATATATACAAAAAAAATAACTGAATATATTAACACCTAAACAAGAAACACTGGTTTTCTGCCATACAGGTAAGCAAATAGCATGGTCCTATGCAGGCAAGCAAATAACATACAGATTGCTGTATGTGTACGCAAAGTATAAGGCCATGTGAGAGGATACTCACTCTCG